>JAUZND010063585.1:0-14136 GCA_034780555.1 Coelogynopora nodosa | reverse complement strand
TTAAAGTAATTTTTAAAGTAATTTTTAAAGTAATTTTTAAAGTAATTTTTAAAGTAATTTTTAAAGTAATTTTTAAAGTAATTTTTAAATGTTTAAAATGACTTACTAAGCCATACGTCATATTATTATTTTATTTTTTATTTGTATAGTCATGTTGAATTTTCGAATAGGTTATGTATTAAAATGTTTAATATTACAAATTATTTCCAATTATAGGGCGGAGGGTGAAGAGGGTAATATGCATTCTCATATAGTTATATTTTGGCCTCTTTTTCGATTTTGAATTCATACGCTCAACAATGTTAGTAGAAAGCAGTTTCGCAATCATGGAAGTTGTATCAGGTAGCAATGCAATATTGCTCTTTTTAAATCTTGTTCTAGTTCTTTTAATATAATATTTTAATTGAATCGTTACTCTTAATATTATTATTGCTTTATTAATTGTTAGAAATTTACAAATGTTGGAGCAATCTATTAAAAATTATTTTATCCTGCAAAATATTACATTTAACTAACTATTGTTACTATATATTTATAGTAATAAAAGAAAAAGAAAAATTAAAATGCATATTTCCACCAGAATACGCTATTTAAAAATCCTGAATAATATTCTAAAATGAGAATAAACACCCTTATTGCTAAGGTTATTTTCAGCAAATTGGGTGAATCATTTCTTAACGCTTTTTCGTTCACATTTTTATGAGATTTTATATTAAATATAATTATAAAATTGTGAAGAACGTTTTAATTTAGTTAATTACTGAAAAGTTGCCATAATAAGCATGGATATTTTTTCATATAATCAATAAGTAATTAAAACAATGGTATGTACAATTAAGATTACACATAAAAATCCTATGATCAGTTTTTTAGATATACAAAATTATTCACTAATTCATTTCTCTAACTATTGTTAAGCCTATCTTTCAAATTACTCTAAAGTCGAAACCGATAAAATATATGAGCCGACATGAGCTTTTGGATTTAGTGACTATAATAAGTAAACTAAAAAAAACGTATATAAATAATTATTTATGTAGTTATAAAATTTCTTATAATTTAATAATTTCTTATATAATTATTTAACTGATTGAATGTTACTACAATAGCTGTCAAGTAGTATGATTATATATATTTATTAAAATTATGATAAATAGTCGGACAATTTTAATTATTCATATGAATTTACTTTTTACAAATAATGAATACTAATTAGATTATACTTCGAATCAACCTAAACAATTTGGATATTGGTTGTAAACTATATTGCGATTTAATTTAGCTTAATAACACTATTTTTTGGAATACAATTTTTAGTTGTACATTAAATTATAGCCAGAAGTTCTTTCAAGATTTAGTTGATTACCTTGTGGTTAAATTATGTAATTAATATTTATTTGTTATTTAAAAATATCTTATCATAAAAATTGCAAAACCAATGCATTTTAACAATATTCGTAAGATAAACATTTCAGCTGGATCGGTCAGGAGTGCTTTAAAAGATTTTATTTGCTGAATTATTTCAAAATTCCTATGTTACTATTAGTTGACAACCTATATAGTATACACTTAGCCTGGCCCTCGAAGGGGATGTAAGGGTTAAATATTTTTGTAAATATCAAATTAATGAAAAACTTTATTGATTTTTTATCAATAACTTTTATTATTTTAAATAAATGGTTCAATTTAACTTTTATAGACAACTGACAAAATAATTACTAAAATTTACACCAAAGTTCGAAAACAATAATTAACTTTTCTTTATCCTTTGTATGTTTTATATGGCCTATAACTACTTCTATTATTTTCGGTAAAAATTGAAATAATATTTCCCGATGCATGCCTAAATACAATATATACAATATAATTTTGTTGTAAATTATACCAATCGTACTATTTAAATGTTAAATTTTTTAATAGTTATATTATTCAACTATAGAATATTGTCCTATTTAAATATGTTACATCAATAAAAAAATGATAGTTATTATTCATTGTCTCAGTAATATAAACGAATTAACGTGTATCGATCAAATGATTTGAGCATGTTTTAAACATGTATTATTGGATCAGTTTCTGATAATGCGTAATATGTATTGGTTTGTTGGAGTGTGGTAGTTACGATGTTGGCGACAACCATATTCGCTGATGTATTTAAGTTCTGTACAATAAAATTAAAAATATTATATTTATATGAATTAATATATTATTCTACTTGTTTTATTTATATATGCATTTTCAATATATTGTATTATAATTCATGCTGCGGTTTTCATAATTTATATTTTAATATTATTTAAATATATATTTATATTCTCATACAATATAAGTAAATATAGATTTTTTTTCTATAGGGTAAAGTAGACTTGAAAATATCAATATTAACACAAAATGTCGTATAAAATACCATGTCTGATTGAAATAAATCCCTTAGAAATCCCATAAAACACGTTCATGATCAACAAAATTTTTATTATACGTGTATTTAATATTTGTTTATATACCTACATTTGTATACTTACCTAGACTATATGTTTCATGCAATACTGTAGAATGCATAAATTATACCGAAGTTAGATAAATAACTTGCAGTGAATAAATTAAGTTGTCAGTTGAGTCCATATATGACTTGAATATTAGCTCAGGAATCGGGATTGAACACTTGATCATGATGTAGACACGTGCACAACTGTATGTTTATCAAAAATCAATCCATCAAAATGAACGGTCTTTTTTACGCAATTACCTTTAAGCAGCGTGTTACGGGAGATTTAGAAATATATAGTGGGCGAAGGTGTGAGCTCAGTTGAAGTTGGCTATTAGCGGATTGCAATATGTAGTATCATGTGAACTATAAATATAGATACAGCTGATTTCAAATCGTTTAATACTTCCTCGTTTATCATTACATCTTATCCGATTAAATTTCCGTAACAGCTGCATGCCTTTCTGTTGAGATAGTGTACTTTTGAATGGAAGTTGATAATCTCAAGTGAATAATGATTTACTATTTGAAACCCATTATTAATAATCTTTTTGCTTAAAATATTGCTTCTTTAATAACGTTTACTATTTTTAAATATTATAATTTTGAATTTGACTATTATTATATTATGTTAGGCTATATATATTGTATAATGCGCTATTGTGTTTTTTTATTAATTTTAAATTATAAAATGTAACTCTATAGATATTGTATGGGCGGCGGGGGTCATCAAATTGACATATGTACATTTTAAAATGTAATATTGTATAAAAAGTAATGATCTATAATATCGTTGAAATTCATTGTATAGTTAAGTTGTTCATAAGATTTCTAATAATGCAAAATATTTAAAAATCCACTATACTCAAAAAGGAACGAAAACTATAAATATTTATATTGACAATGTCAAAATAAAATTAGGTAGTGTCATTGCAATATTAAATATAGCTTATAACAATATATGACCTATACTTTCCACAACAATAAAAACTTGGACAGAATAATTTGATAGTAGGCTATACATATGTTAAAAAATTATACTTTACATGAATGTTGCATAAAAATATGTTCTATATAATAATTTTAAATATCGTATTTAGAACTATAGCGCTGATGGTTTGAGCACTTGGTGCTTATATAATATATATTTTTATTTCTAGGAGTATGTATAGCAGTAATGTGTGTATCGATGTCATCAATTTATAAAACAAAATTGTTTATATAAAATAACAAGTTATTTTCGACTTAAATAATGTTAAGATTAACATTTTTTAAAATATTTTGTCTAATGTACAGAAAATGTTCAAGAATTCGCTAATCTAAATGAAAACATCAACAAACGTTATAAAAAACAACAAGACATAATTAGATAAAAAACATGTAAAGCTTTTTATACTCCGCTATATAATAAAATAGTATGATGTAATAAATGTCTTATAGGTCAACCGCCAACTACCTCCAATTTCCTCCATAAATTATATTATGTAATTGATTAATAATAACTATCAATTACATTTTCTGTGCCCAATATAACTGATAAGTTTGCCATTATTTAAAAAATAAGAAGACCATCAATAGAAGCTGATTAATTATTGTTTATTATTTACACTTTATACTGTTTTATTTAATATGCCAATTTAATTATTACTTATTGCAGAACAGTAAAATTGTGTTATGTATCGTTAGGTATCTGTATGTTATGAGGGGAGGATTACCGCATAAAGCGTTATACGCGGGTATATATATATATATATATATATATATATAAAGGGTGGGAGGGGCGGGGTCAAAATATTGGAAAGCTGAGCATATATACATACTTTATGAATGGCTTCTCAGGCCGTAGGTATAGCGGGGGGGGGGTAAGCTAGAAGAATATCAAAGTGGCCTTTTCCGTAAAGAAATGCCCTTTTTAGGACAAAAAAAATATTCGTATATAATACTTGTATATATAAAGGACAAGCTGTGATGAAACTTTTATAAAGTGCCCTTTTTGTAGCAATGCTTGAAATATGGCTTCTGGTAGCGGTGATCCGAGTCGAATTTAAGATATTGACCATGTTCTAGTTTTACTGTCCGTAAATAAAAACACCCATACCGATGTGAAAATATGGAATATATGTCATGTTATTACATGTAGCCTAATGCAATTATGTTGCATCAAAATATAATAGCTAAAACATGGTAAAATAATAAACCATAAACAAAAGTAATATGGGAATATAATAATAACCATACAACTATTGTAGTAATAATAATATAAATAACTATAATAATACATTAAATTGATAATTAATATAATATAATAGAGTTTAAAACTGATCACAAAACATGATTGTGAGTCATATCGATTTCTGAAAACTTAAATATATTCATGTTTATTGATATAGTCAACTAAAGACAAGTATTAAAATTAATTTTTAATTCATATAGTTGTATCACTGGTAAGGCATTTTAGATTTGTACTATTACTTCCTGAAATGTGGCAGAAACACGGAAGCAGGTTTTGACCCAATCTTGTATTGGACTAGGAATAACAGCTTTATTCAAATGGAGGCCCGTTTGATTCAGCGCAGAGCACAAGAAAGTTGCCACTGGACCAACTATTTTTTTAGTACAGCTAGACGAAATCGTCAATAATTTTAACGCGTTAAATAGATGCTTTTTTGATGATCCTTGAAGTAGTCCAGTGTCAATAATATCAATTTCGGATGATTCGTTGAGTGTGATATCCTTGCTTGATCCGTAGGACCATAAACATCGCAATAACATAGCTTCACCAAAGAGAGGGTGATGACGAAAGCTATTCGTTTTAATTTGGCAGTCAAACGGTGGCAACAGCGTTTTCCAAATAACAGCGATGACTATGTCGCATTGTTTTTTAGGAAAACCAATCTGTTCGGTATCAACAAGCTCGGTGAGTCGAGGCATTTGATCGGCTGATTGAAGCGAGGAGTGCATGTGATTGGAAATAAATATTCGCCGACCTTCACAACGAAGTAGGTCAACTAATATAAATAATGAAAGTGGAGGATGACACGGATCCGCATGAACTGCTATATTCAGAGTGCCGAGTGGATGCCACTGTGGGACAACTGATGCATGTCCGATATTTTCACAACATATACTTTGTTGTTTACTAATAGCTTCTACTTTGATGCGAAGTGTTTCGAGCCTTTTTAGAATTTCATTTTGACGTTTCTCCAAAATATCTAGTTCATCAGAAGTGTTATTTTTGGCATTTATATTCTTTATTGGATACATACCAATGAATTGTGGGACAACTGATGCATTACCGATATTTTCACAACATATACTTTGTTGTTTAGTAATAGCTTCTACTTTGTTGCGCAGTGTTTCTAGCCTTTTTAGAATTTCATTTTGACGTTTCTCCAAAATATCTAGTTCATCAGATTTGTTATTTTCATTTATATTCTTCATTGGATACATACCTTCAGGATAAATAATTTTTTCGGGAAATGGATTGCAGAAAGGATTTACTTCGTACATAAACTCTTGTGAAGCTGAAATAATAAAAAATATTATCTTTGTAAATAATTCTAACATAAAAAAGTTCAAGTAATAAACTCTGATTTGATTAAATAACAAATTAAATTTTGGTATTGAATTATAATATAAAAGAATGAAAGGAAATTAATGTTTAAAATTTTACTATGTTTCAAGATTATTTAACATTGTTTAGAAATGTAATAGAGAATTAACCCATTGTGAAATTTCACAAAAATGGCAATTATAAATATCGATCTAAATATGAAGACAGTATCAGTAATGCAAAAAAATGCGTTTTCTATATGCACTAAATAAGGTCTCAAGTACATTACGGATTTTTGATAAATATACTCTTTCACAAGATAATGAAAATAATGTATATCTAAATAATTATATTGATCACCATCATCATCTGATACTTAATCGTTAGGTCTGACTTTAACCATCCAGTTTCCACAACAATCACCCCTTTTCATTTGATAATATTGGTGAACTGGTTCTTCTTTGGCCTTTGCTTTTTAATTGTACTCTCGTACAGATGGTTAGCAAGTCATTGGATCGCGTCATATGCTTTGCATGGTCAAATCAGGTTGGATAAATTTTATTCATCATACAGCTTTATAAGTTCATTATGTTTTACAGACATATTTTTAACGTATTTACGAGTTTATCGGATTTTGTCACATGGGCTGTGTATTGGATATGTAACAGTCTTTGATATTTTCTTTAACCTTAAACTTCTTGTATCCTCAATCAGAGACTACGCTTCATAAAAATTACAGTATAGTCTACAAAGTGCACGAAAATAATAACAAATATTAAGGATACTTATGTACACATTTAAATAAAATTAAATAGAGAAGTTAGAGATTACTATACTTATAGAAAATTAGAAATATTATTTTTGTTAGGCATGATTGTACTTATATCTGAATATCCACAAACATATAAGATTTCTTACTGAGTCCAAATTTAGTCGTACTTCAAATAACTTCATATTTTTTGAACTCCATGATACTTTCTATGTGTTTTAAAATGTTTTAAAATATTCTAAACATTATAATCAATTACTAAATTATAAAAAAACACACTGGAATTGACATTATCAAATGTAACTGCATAACTTTGAAAAAATCATAATCTTATATATCTCAATTACAGGTTGCGGACTAATGAGCTTATTTTTTTGCTAAAACTAAAAAAGCGGGTTTAATTAATATTTAATTTTAATAGCTTTAAACAATAGTTTTACATATAGTTTAAATAAATCTAAAACATTTATATATATGTAAAACATTACAATATAATTAAAATATATTACTGTATTATTGACTTACCCTGACCTTCAAAATTCTCATGAACCGATTGTACATCTACTGCGGTTGATTCCTTATTTGAAGCAGAGCTTTCCATAGCTCCACCAGCTGAAGAGAAGCATACCGCTCCTTGCCCTTGGTCAGGGTGTGTATGTAAGCGCTTCATACAGCATTCCTTGAACTTATCGGTGATTTCTTTTCTTGGTTGGAGTCCAAGGGTAGAACAGTACTCATCGTACGTAATGGTTCCACTTTGATCTGCATCAAATAGTGCGATCCATTTTTGTGTAAATTCCGGTTTGTAATTCATTTTTATTGCGTAGGCTTCGAGTTCAATAATTGTGATTTCTCCACTATTATCTTCATCGATGGCCGCAAAGGCAGCATGGAGATCAGTTTTCTTGTCAATTTGAGGCATATTACTAATCAGGTTATGTTTTAATTTTAAATTTTAAGGTTAAGGCTGGTGAAAACTCTTGGCATACGTATCAACATAACCTAGAAAAGACAACCGTATGTTTTCTTATTTGGGTATTATATTATGTCTGTTAAAGGTGTATGATCAGTATGATACCTATATATAATATACTATAATGCTACAATCTCTTAGATATTGATTGTATCTGAGAGAATACGGGTATACGTAAAGCTTTAATTTCTGTTCTACTTGACTTCATAACAATTACTTATGAAAAGCTTTTCTCATTCAGATATTTTTGCTATTCTTCATGCATGCCAAAACTTACGCTCATACTATTTAACGCATTATGTATTCTTTGAACATTATAAATATTATAATCACATTTTAAAATTTATCTAAAAGTCATGCAATTTTATTAAAACTATAACATGCACTTCACAATCAGTATATAGTATGTAAATAATAAAACAATCAATTTATCAATCATTATGTACAATTCAACTTAAATAAACCACAATTGCATAATTAAAATAATTAAGTCCTTGTAGTATATGAAATATTTCAACCACAATAATATTATTAACGAAAGCTTTCGCATAGGTTTATGTTTGTTACTGTAAAGAATATTATGTATGATTAAAACATTTTTTATCAAATAATTAAGTGAAATACAATTCATATTATTTTATTAAAAATCATATAATTGAAAGGATAGTTTTTCCCGAAAATATGAAATCTTATAAAGAATTCGCTAGTATGCGTGTTATATTCAGAAAACAAAATGTGTACAAAATATAAATGTATAGCTGTTGACCTTTTTGTATTATTATTTAATATGACCTCATTCACCATTACCTCAACATTATTATTACATTCACCATTACCTCATCCCACCATTTATAAAAAAATGTAACGGGGTGGGGTTTTGTTAAAATGAAAGCGTATTATATTTTCATTCAATAATATTATTAGATTTTTTGTTGTAAAACTATGTCTGTTGGTTTTGTTAAATCGAGTGTAGGAATATATATTGATACAGGGCTATACATTTCAATTTGGGCATAGCTAGGTATGAACAAATCGGTCATGTAGACTATTTAAAATTCACATAGATTATCGATATTTAAAATCTCAGAGCCGTAGCTAACATATTTTGATAGGGGAAGACAGTTTTTTACTTGGGGGACCCAAATCAATAAATGAAGTGATGAGCTAAGCGCAAAAACGTTAAGTTTAACGATGCATAACACCATTTATTCATAATATGAATAAAGTACTTAGTATCCATTATGTGTTATTATCATAATGTCACAGAATGAAATGAGAATTGTATAAATGATTGTTAAGGCAAGAGCTGCCTCCAGTTCGAGTTCATCTTATAAACATCCATTGGGTTTGGAATGTATGTGTTCCTCTGTGGAGAAGCAGCATTACCAGGCCACTGAGTCGGTCCTCTGTGGAGAAGCAGCATTGCCAGGCCACTGAGTCGGTCCTCTGTGGAGAAGCAGCATTGCCAGGCCACTGAGTTGGTCGTTGGTCATAGAAAATGGTGTCCATAATTTCAAACGTCGCAGAGCTAAAACGATACATTTCATATAGGAATTGTAAGGAATATGGTAAGTATTGTATGAATGGTTTGAAAACTTTGCTAGTCGCATTCAGCAAATGCAACATTGGCTATATTAGGTTTATTCTGAACAGTTACAGCAACGCACATTTTAGACCATCTCATGATTTCTGTATCGAAATTAATGAAATAAGGAAGAAATTTGTGATAAAAATATTTGATGGACTGGATCTTGGTTTCGTTCAAATTATGCAACTGAGTTGGAACAAGATTTTCAGCGGCGATATGATACCAGTGTTTTATAAGGGTGAAAATCTGATATCCAGTTGCTGGACGACATGATCGATGGAAAATAAAGATTTATTTTAATATAATTTTCAGCATTGTGGTATTTTCTTGCGTTTTCTCTGTAATGTTGTTCACCTGCTGTTCTGGGTTTCGTCAATGTGACACCGGTAGAGGTTCCAAGTGCTTGGACTTTCCTCCAAAGTTTATCCCAAGAAGAATCCCTACAGTTCCACGTCTCTGTAAACTTTGACTAAGTTACAGTATTTTGCTTAAAGAGCTTTAGACATAAGTGTCAGAAAACTTAGTATGAACTGGCCCACATACAACGCGACTATGATTTTGGAATCTCTGAAACTAGTCTCATAGATCTGATCCAATATGCCTGGATTGTTGTTTCATACTTTGCAATCAAAGCAGAGACTGGTTACTCTTGCACTCCATCGGGTGCATGGAACACAATTTCGTAACAGTCGTCATGTTGGATCCTTTGTTAATTTTCTGTTATAATTGATAGAATTCGTCAATCACGTCGGAAATTGAGGCAATCAGATGGTCAAGCGTATTCATATTTTGCTATCACCATGAATATTTCTTTCCATTTAGCGCTACCTCCCAAAAACCACTCAGTTGCCCAACATTGTTAAAAAATTGTCTCATGCATTGAACATTCTTACAACTGACTGCAATAGACAGGTTGAGCACATGTTATCGGCATTGAACATAAATGGCATTTGGATATTCGTCAGCAATTTTACTTTGAACACTATGTTTGCTTAAACTTATATTACAATGATGTATACCCTATCCTAACAGACAGGTAGGCCTATATCCATTAATTACTGACACTTTGAAAAATGTGTTGAACGAATATATTAGTGGCCCAATATTCGTAAAATTCCAAGGAAGCAGTTGCCCCTTGTATAAATTATTTAACGTTTTTATGGTTTACCGTAATATAATAACTACACAATATGCTATTACCATATTATTATAGACATTTCAATCATGTGATTTTCACCTATAAATGATCGATACTATTTTTTGAAATATGTTTATTTTATTTTATATAATATAAAAATATATTTAAATAAATTTAATACTATATATGTATTTATTTATTCCAAATAAATATGTTAGACTACTGTAGAAGCATTCATTATCAACATATTAAATATGACCTGATTACGTCATAAACTCCAGTCAGGAAAACTATAGGAAAATAACCATACATATATGCTATGACTTTTGTTCAGTGCAACCAATTGACTTGATTCTTTTTGCATCTGATTCCAGATCACAAGATCTATATTCGTTTGTATATTTTTATAATTATACCACTTATATAAATAAGTTATGAGTAATATAAATGCTATTTGAGTATTATTTTAAATTATTAGTAATTTTACTATTCAAGTTAAATGGATATAATTTAAGATAAACTTATTTTTTCTATTAATGTTATAAGTTTTAGCTACTAATATCATCGGCAAGTATGAAAACTCAAGTGGGGGTGTAAAATAGATCAATAACAACACAATTTTTCTGGTATGTAAAAATAGTCTAAATTATACTTGTTATAATTTTTGTTAGATAAAAGTATTTTAGCCACTGAGTAAAAAAGCCAGGTAAAAAGTTCAATCAAAATCTTAATTTATTTGAAAAAATTTGCATACCTCTATGTACGAAGGGTTAAAGTAGTCGCCCTTATAGACACAACTGGCTTTTGAAGTTTGAATTATTAGTATGA
Organism: Coelogynopora nodosa; assembly: GCA_034780555.1. NCBI lineage: Eukaryota > Metazoa > Platyhelminthes > Proseriata > Coelogynoporidae > Coelogynopora > Coelogynopora nodosa. The sequence continues at coordinate 2,802 of JAUZND010063585.1, read as the reverse complement.
AGTACTAGATTAGATATGATTAATAGATTCAACAAAATATTAATGTTCCCATTAATTAACCATCGCCACATAGTTAAGTTATAGTTACTTACCTGATTCTATGTTATGTCATCTTTTCATAATACCATTGACTATAAGCAGCAACTACCAGAAGACTATCTTCTGAATGACTGGAAGTTCCAGAGTATTATGTAAGTGGTACCGCGAGCACAACCAACTCTTTTCTATTGAGAATGGCATGAGTGACTACCACCACCCTCACCACCGCCAGTTTTGGTTTCAATGAATGAAGAATTTTTTAATATTGTTGTGACTCCAGCTATGTGGCAATTTCAATTAGGTCAAGGAGGTCGCAGAATCCAATTATGTAAGTTAAAATTGATCAGAGGTATGAATTGCATGATAGTAAATGATAATTAATTATTTTTCTAAAAGTAGTACGCGTGCACTGCAGACACTTGGGTTAATTTCAACAGGATTTCCTATTAAGTCAAGTATACAAAGTTTGACTATAGGATCAGATGTATGCTATTGGTACATCGATAATTATTGAATGATAGTGCAACTACTGCAATCATTAAGAATTGATTCGAGGTACGAAGATATAAGTTATATGTATATTACATGTATGTTGCTATATGTAGACTACGTGTATACATAATAGGTGTATATACAACAGCCTGTAAGTCCATTATAAAATAATTAATTAAAAAGGAATGTGAAAAATGTTATCGACTTTAAAATTTCTCCATATCGCCCTGTTTACTCTTCGTTATGTCAGTATTTTCGATATCGCACTGTATTTCTCCGATATCGCCAGATAATTTAAATAGCATCAATATTCAAACTCCTATTAAATAATCTTTTTCTGTTCATAATAGGCCTACCTTATTAAAATATTGAACTTTAACCCCTCAAAATAAAAAATACCTTAAAAGTTAACACCATAAAATCCTAAAGTTTAACCTTTAAAAAAGCTTAGATTGACTGCATGAATCCAAGTGTCTAATCTATAAAATCCTAAGTTTTAACTCCATTAAATTCGAAAAGTATCCCCGAAATTAGAACATGAAAGAAAAGATTGAATGATATGACAACATTTATTATTTTACTTGTACAATAGATACAACATATCTCAGCATATAACGAACCCTGCATAATATATATAACACAATCGCCTCTCTTGATCAACATTTATAACTATTGGTACAACGCATTTCAGCATACAACATAAAGTCAGTTCTGACCGCTGTTTTGAAAGATTAATACATCAAATTATATTAAATTAATTACGTGTGAGAAGTAGTTTTCTTACTATTGAGGGTCCCCATTTTGTATACTTAACAAAGGAGTAACTATATAAACATGAAGCATTATAGGTGCGAACAGAAGGCCAACAAGAGAGCCTAAAATGAATGATTCGCCATTTAAACGTATGATTCTTTTAAGTGAAATAGAATACATGCAATGATCTGAAAAAAGTGAGACCAAATGATGATGGACTTTTCAGAAAGGATCTGACACATATACTCACGATATGTCTTAAAGCGAGACGGAAACACGAGCAAAAAGACGGACGATGACACGAACCATCGTCTCCAGTACCGACGCCACCACAGCCCAAACCACTTAATCTTGATTAAAAGAAAAAAACAAGGCTTCTCATGGCGATAAATACATTTCCAATATATTGCCGCCCTAATAATTACGTGAGCTGATGAAAAAAACCGCTCAATGAATACTACCCTGTGATGAGAGGTCAAATCCCCGCCGAAAATACAAATCTAATATATACGGGATTTGTTTTCGCAGTGTATTATAGTAATGAATACCCTGTGAGGAGAGGTCAAATCCCCTACGAAAATACAAAAAAGACAAATCTAATATACGGGATTTGTTTTCGCAACTGGTGTATTATCATGGAGCTAAACTCAGACCACCAAAAAGCGATTGACTCTGCGATAATAAATGAGTCATATATCAATAAATAATTTATTTCATTTTCTATTGTAGGGGATGTTTATAATTTGATGGGATTAAAATTTAGGATTTATGCTAAAGTTAAACAATAGTGGACAATTTTGAAAGTTTGCTTTTTGTATTTTACACCCTCTGGAAAAACAAACTTCCTATCATCCTAAACTTCCTATCATTTGGTATTTATAATAATTTTTATGACCTGATTACGTCAAAACGGAAAACTATAATAACATAAGAAGATAATAAGAAATAATATAAAAAAATAAAATAATAAGAAAATAAGCATATATATGCTATACATTGACCTATTATATATATATATATGCTATAAATTTTGATTAATGCAACCAATTGACTTGATTATTTTTGGCATCTGATTCCAGATTACATGATCTATATATGTTTGGTATATTTTTAATTATACTAGGGTACTTATATAAATAAGCTATAATTGTAGTATAAATGCTATTTGAGTATAATTTAAAATTTTTGGTTATTTTATTATTCAAGTTATATGTATATAAATCACGATAAACTTATTTTTTCTATTAAGGTTGAAAGTTTTAGCCCCTTTTTTGTAAATTTTATTTTCTAAGTGGCGCATGCACAAAGTTATTAATACTGTATTTTTCATGCAGCACGAACCCTATAAGGGTCGCATACACTCGACTAACACAGCTGTTAGCCAGGAACAGGAGAGACCGAGAGCGGACTAGCTCGAATCTGTTCCGAGACAACACCCTCGGCATACAAAAACCATTCGGCCATTCCCACTCCTATAATCATTAGAGTAGTATGGAACATCTCTTTCTACATAACCCC
>JAUZND010063574.1:0-17894 GCA_034780555.1 Coelogynopora nodosa | reverse complement strand
TACTGATAGTATAAATTAATAGTTTCATAATATACGGTGGAAATGGTAAACATTCGAATTTTATTTTAGATTTTAAAAGTAAGTATAGTTTTTTAATGTCGTCTGCTGTTAGCGTCACAGAAAGACCAACCCACCCACCATAAACGTCGCTCGACGCTAAATTATACGGCAAGTAATTTTTCCTCCACCCCTTACTATAATGTTTTCGGGGATTTAAAAAGTTAATAAGATGATCAGAATTTGATTCAGCATTATATTTTATATTTGAAACGGTTTAAAAGTACGTTAAAGTAATAAACAAAGAATCAGTATTAATACATAGTGAGACAACAATTTAGTGTGACTGTTAATCAATGACTCCGGCAGTTTACATTACCTTTTATGCGAGCTATAGGATTATATAGGTGCCATGTACCATAGAAAAAATTTCATTACTAAATCACATGTCGAATATAGAATCGTATGTGGTGGGAATCAATGTTCAATGGAATAATTTATTCCATGCCATATAGGGATCATATGTGGCATGGGACTGATTCTTCTATTTTCAAATAGAGTTGAAATTTTATTTTTTTAATCTCCCATTCCGTTTAACAATGTATTAAATGTTCCGCTTATATAAAGCAGCACTAATTACAACACTTTTGATCTTACTTTAGATACAAAAAAATGATCCATATAGTTTTAGACTACTAGCCTACTTATTTGACGCTGGTTGTGTCACTCACAATTCATTTGCTTAGCATATATTTTATAAGGTTGTTATAAAATATATGTTATAAAAATATAAAAAACTACAAATTCTTCAGTTAAAAATATAGTATAGGCCTACAGAAAAGTAATTAAACTACATTAATTATCTGTAAATGAATTGTTCAATCAGTAAATGGAACTTTTGGTCTATTGTGCACAAATTGTTGTCTCGTCGCCACTTATTTACATAGTATATAGGCCTATATGATAAGCTTATATGTGAATGAGAGTATTCAATGAGAGTATATTGACTACAATATTGACTTTATATTGACAATATTGACTACAATATATAATCAAATACCTGACGTATTTGTATATAGAATATGATTTATCTATACTGCGGTCCACATATTAGGCCTATATATGCCCTATATGCCCTTTGCTACATATTAAAAATATAATGAGAGTAACTTTATATTGTTTGTGTCTACTAAAACAAATATCTGCCGGGCCGTTTTCATAAAGTAAAAGTATAAGTCACAAGTCCGCGATTCACAAGTATTTTCGTTTCATAAAACACAAGTTCACAAATGTAATCCACAACTTATTGATTTTCACAAGTCAAAGAACACTTGTAGGAAAGCGGGTTGGGAATCCCCTTGTGAATTGCGGGAATATTTAAAAGTGGTTTGAGTACCTACTTGTATTTAATATTAATAATTATTAAATGTCATTATTACATTTACTTCAGCCAATATTAACACACTGAATGAGCAAACATAAATATTATAACATTGAGTAATATCATTAATCTAAATATTTAATTTATGAAAGGTGTATTATATTGTATAATTAATGTATTTATAGTTTAGAAATATATAATATTACGCAAAAACAATAATAAATAAATTTATACCGTCCGCTATTATGAAAGCTTAACATACTATCCTAACAATTATTGAAATATTTTATATATATTTTATAAAACAAATATTTTAAGTTTGTTATAGTTCTTTGTGCGTTTCGGTTAATTTATGATACATTAATAGCAATGTATACTATGTACGTCTTGATATTCGAGTCAATAATTCTGTCGAGAATTCGTCCCTATCAAAATTAAATATGTTTAAAAATCTTCAGTTAGTGATAAAACTTCATTATTGTCACTTTCTGATTATGAGGCAAAAGCTATAATTATAGATGCATGCATTAATTAAATTATATATCTATATCAATGCCTATAATTGATTTCTCAGTGTGCAAAATGTTACCATTGTGCTTTTTATGGTCCCTAAATTGCGTGTATAAAAGAAACAGACGTCTATCGTATAGCCTATATATCGTATACCTATATTAATAATATTAAGATTAGCAAAATTCTGTTAGAAGCACCAATTGATGCGTAGGAAGTTACCCCCATAATATTAGTCTTCGGTTTCTTTGTCAATGGTTGGAACATGTCAGAGGGTTCAATGCTGTCAATTATTGGCCATCTAGTTTTCCAATTATATAAATTATAGATTCCTCTCTAGTTATCCCAGCATATTTATTAAATATTTATAACGCTTGTGGAATTGACTTGTGACTTGAGCATGGACTTGTGCTTTATGAAAACGTACCCTCATTAAAAGTTCTACCTATACCCCCTTTTCAAATTCTAGTTTAATACTTCTGAACAACATAAGTCACAAAAAAATTCATTAAAGCCAATATAATATCCAAATATAAAATATTAAATTTAATTAAAAAAATTTAACAATATAATTTAAACCATTTAATTAAAGTTTCAAATTTTTCACTTAATCTGAGCTATAAATAACAAAATAACTAATATATTGCATTGCAAATCGAACTGCCACTTTATAACATATCTCCGTAAAAGATTAGTAAAAATTGTTTGCAATGATAGTTTGAATATGAAAGTATATAATATCTAACATATTTTTTTATTTACAAAACTAAAGATTTAGAAAAAGATAAATATAACTTTAAGTATAACCTAATATAATATGAGACTAATAAATAATGACATATATAATAATTATATATATATATTATATAGAAAAAATAAATAAAGAACTAATTAGTATAACAATGTAAAATGTAGAACATATACAGATTCCTATAAAAAGCTTATTATATTTTATAGATTTATGTATATATGGCCCAACTCGAACACAATTTGTTATAAATTTGTTTTGTTTATTTTTTAATTATTCAATATCTTATATATTGTTCTATTTTTTTCTATTGTTATTAATCAGTTAATTTTTGTACATCATTTTCAATTGAGGGATCAAATATATCAAATATATAACATGTCATCTTATTATCTTGTCATCTCACCTGCTTAATTTAAATTACATTATATATAGTACAAGCTATATATAATTTTTTCAATCCAAACATACAATATATGTTTGGATTGGAAAACATTGTTGTGAATAATATTTGTGGTTTGATGGTAACTCATTCCTTTTGTTAATTGACTTCTCTGGAGTTTTAATTGTCATGAATGTTAGTTTTTCCTTTGAACCATCCTGATATATAGGGCTATTATGAAATTTTGTTCTTATTTGACATAGTCGCTTTGATAATTATTCTGGTTCTTTTTCATTTAAATTTTTTATTTGTTTTGTGGTACTGTTGAGGATTTGAAAAGAATGTGTTCATTTACTATTAAAATAGAACGCATATATAATAATAGTTATAACTATAGACCGAATTTATTGTAATGCGTCACTTATAGTCATGCACTTCATTGCCTTGCCAATGTTCCTTTTAAAAATGCTATTGTTGTTGGCTTCACGAGGGCATCAATGTAAACCTTGTCTTTTTTAAATCACTCTATAATTTTTTATTTCATTCATCAAAACACGCCTTAATTCATATAGTATTTTAAAGGAAATTCTCATGGGCCTAACTTGTAGCCAAGTATATGTAGATGCGCTCTGTAATTGTATGTAAGCGAAAGCCGAACAAACATGAATTGATAACAAATCTGGTCATCTGTTAATTGTTCCACTTTGAAACCTCCATTTTTACCAAATATCTTTTGGACCGCATTCACAAATAACGTTATACACGGGTGGGGGTTAGGGGAGTACATATATGCCCGTTGCGTTATGTTACGCTAATATGATTTTATAGTTCATTGAATAAGTTAGAAATTATAGTTGTTTAATTTATTTAAATGAAATGTATCAATTTCCACAAACCAATTATTTAATTATAGGCCTACAAATAAACATTGTAATAATTGATTGAAATTAAGTATATTTTTCGTTACGGGGGGGTGATCACTGTATATACGCACCCGCGTAACGTTATTAACAAGAAGAGTTTTGCTTTTGCGTTACGGGGGGTTAGAGGGTTTTGAAAAGCCGTAACGGCGGGCAGAAAACTGCATGTCAATGACATTAAACGTATAGGCCTATAATACGAATTACTGGAGGAGAATAATTTAACTATGTCAGCTGTACATTTAAACATTTGAAGGATGTACTGAGTTTCTCTGACATGTTTCATTTTCCGCTGAGGTGACATATATGCACCTTTGCTCAACTTTTTCTCGCACCTTCGTTAATTGTGATCACGTTTGTGGCCGGCATTTATATTATATATATACATGTATTCACATATTGTAAAGTACTTTGGTATGTACTTAATATGTGATGTAAGCGACGGCTACGCCAGTGTTTACCCATCGTTTCCAAATTATTATTTTCAAGCTCTATACTTATAATTGTCTTTAAAACTTTTATTGTCTTTGATGCTACTTTGGTAAGTTTTTTAAAACACATTGTATAATTTCTGTTGACCTAAAATAAAAGTAATATTTTTTACAAGATGTCTAAATAGCCCCACCCACCTCTAATGCATTATAACGCTTAATGAAACACCCCTACCCCCTCAAAGTTACGTAATTAAGGAATAGCCTCCAATAACAATATTATTTATATTTCTATCTATGATTATATATATTCTTTTCATTTTCACTTACTTTGTAATCATTTATCTTTTGTTATTGATTTTTAAATTAAAAGAAAGAAAAAAATTAACAAATGATCTGTTAATAATATTTTATTGATAAAAACGAAGTATATATTGAATAATGCATTCATTTTAGTTTTTAATATGAATAATAGTGAAGTTTTTTTATAATAGACTAGTATTATAAATAATTTATTTATCTATATAAATAAATTATTTATTATGCACTTACATTAAACGCGCCACATTTATTATTGTTGAGAAGCTGTCTCGTTTAAGTTTAGGTGATATTTATTGCGGAAATTTACACGTGTAATTACTTACTATTAATATTTTGGTTTCTGCAACAACCGTAGCTATATTTCTGGCTTTTGTTGGTTTCAATAAATTATTTATCGGTTTTATTTCAACATTTTCCAGGGGCGTATGAACTTTAAGCTTTTATCTGGCAAAGTTCTATGACTATAATGTATATGCTATGGCATACAAATTAATTAAATAATTTTTTCTGATTCCCAGACAATATTTTTGTATTTATTTATGTATTTATTATAACTTTTAAATGATTGTACAAAACAAGGTAAATGTCAAATGACAATAGTTAAAGCCCCACTTAAGTTATAGTTATAGCAATGCCAATAAAGTTGGGCAACTAAAACTGCATTATAAGTGTATTTATAAAGCATTATATTATTTCATTATAAATTAATAATTTAGTATTATAATTATATATACAGTTAAACATATCAATCTAATGTAATATATTAATATAATACTATACAGTATTAATATAATATCAATGACAATGTTGTGGACCAAATAAAAACTCGGACTAATTGCATGGTCCAGACCAAATAGAAATTTCTATTTGGTCAATTTTTTATCTGATCAATTAGCAATCAGTCGAACCAAATAAAAAATGTCATATTATATTTTATATAATAAAACAATATTAATAATGTATATTAAAATAAAAGTAATCATTATAGATATCAATTATTTACAGTTTTAAAAATAAAATAATAAAACTTAAAATATAATATTTAAATCAAAATTAATTTATAAAGAATTTTTAAAAATAATATCCACCACAGTGTTTCTACAAACTGATTTAACTATACAATAGACAGTATAGTAATAAAACTATATAATCATGGCATTAATTACTTGACATGGGGAAATGGGATATCATGACTATGAGTTAGAATAAGATAATACCCACCACAATATTGATTCAATTTGTTATAGCAAACTGTTAAATATTTGATCCAGGCCAAATAGTTATTGATATATATACTAAATAACAACAATTTCTATCTTTTATGCCATGGAAGAATTGAAAATTAAATCAGTTATAAATAAAGAAGATTTATAATTAATTCAGACAAAATAATAATTATTTCTAGTTGGTCTGTACCAAATAGAGATCAATATGGTAACAGTTTATGGTAAAACTGTGGAAGTTATAATCTTATCCTAACTTGCTACTCCATCACCCCATATTGAGACATTGATGATAGTAGCTTTGTTAATAGTTACATGAGTTTGTGGTAACACCATGACAGGTATTATATTACCCTGACTTGCTCCCCCATTAACCTATATCAAGTCATTGATGGTTATAGCTTTATTAATAATTAAATCAGTTTGTGATAACACAGTGGTGGGTATTATTTTATTACTAGTGAAATCAGTTTGCAGAAACACAATGGAAGGGTTTATTTTTTAGAAATGATCTGTAAATTACTTTATGTTTCAAATTTTATTTTTTAAGTTATATTATATTATTTTATTTTAATAAATGTTATTGTTATTTTTTTATTGTATAACATATAATATATGAAATTCTTTATTTGGTCTGACTGATCGCTAATTCATTAAATTCACAACATCAATAGCCTAGTTCCTAGGTGACCAACATTTCAATAAATAAAACAAAATTTTACTGAGGTTTTTTATTGTTTATGAATAGATATTTTATTTTAATATTATTTTGTCAATTTTTAAATATAAAATGATTAATGTTTGTTTCAATATCTAAAGCTGTAGTTTAATGTTTCTTGTAATGTGTAATTGCAATACATTTATAATATATAATAGATTATAATTTAAAATATATTTTAAACATTAACTTTATATAATGCTAAATTATTTATAATAAATAATATAACACCTTATAGATACACTTTAATACCAACTGTTTTATTAAAAAAAATAATTAAAATACATAAATTAATGTAAACAAATAATTAACCAATTACAATCATATGTTGAAAAAAAATTACTGGGAAAAGTTTGACAGTATTGTACTTTTGCCAGCAACCAAAAAATTGCCCAACTAATTTTTCTGAGGTGCTTATACAAGGGGCAATTTATTATAACAATTTTTTAGTTGCCCAACTTTATTGATCATGTCAGAGGGGCTTAAGAAAACTAATTTTTTTAATGTCAAACATTTAAATATATTTATTAATAATAATATATAAAATATTATTAAAAAAATTACTAGCAAGTATTTAGAACCTATAATAATATTTTAGGTTCTATTCGAAATACTTGCTACTATTGCTGCTTTTTTATTGGTATTTGCTACTTTGTCTTTACCAAAGGTAAAGTAGGCAATCTTTAATCAGGGTGGCCACTACACAAATTTCAAGGATATACACACATTAAAAAATTATACTCAAATATACACACATTTAAAAAAAATTATTTGAATTAAAAAAATTATATACAAATTTTAAAAAGTTGTATTTTTGAAATATTAAATGTCCATATAAATGGATCAGTATAAATAGTTAAACATTACTGTATAAAATAGTACTCATATTCAACATTGTGTATTCAACCTATTATAAAAAGACTATTCATTATATAATTTGATATGTATTAGGTTTTATATTAGATCACACTTTGGCTATATCCCCTGGGATTTCAGGGAATGTAGCCCAAAGTCTATAAGCCTGGCTATATCCCCCTAAAATATGAGGGGAAAAAACCAAGTCTACATGCCCTATAATAATTAAATAGTCTAAAGTCTATATCCCCTTATCCCCTGGCATATATTGCCACATTTAGAGAAAAACAGTTTAAACAAGGTTTTACAACTATATGGTTAGATTTAGTATAGCTTTGGGAATAAATTTCCATTAGTAATTTTTTTAATTCTTCCAAAAAATGCTTGTTGTCTTACTATATATAGAAAAGGAATGTTAAAAAGTAACTATTTTATATACCATTACAATTGCCATAACTCTCTGATTTGAATTAATCATAAATTTTGCAACTGATACACAAATATAATATTTCTAAATTAGGTTTAGTATTACTTAAAATAATTCTTGGGGAATATAGATGCAGCTATTAGATTAAGATCTATCATGTTGAAATCTGTTTTGATGTACAATTGTTTTAATAAAATATAACAAATATAACCATTTTTACTGCATGAGAGTGGCTACCCTGTTTAATATTTTGCCAGTTAAAATTTATAAACATATTCAAAACTAAAAATAAAATTATGGGATGAATTCTTTATTTAATATTACCCATTTTACTTATTGACATTGTAATATAAAATAAATTTATTTGTATTATATAATAGGTTATTTTTTAAGTGATAAATATATGTAGATATATTTTATTTATTTGTGTTAAACTTTGTTTCCTTATTTGCATTTTTACATTTATTTCCTGATTCAGGTAATATCCAGAAAACCACTATACATACAATTACAGAGATATCCTATAGGTAAAAACAAACAGAAATTCTAATATGTACTTTTTTCTTGACTTAACTTTTTTTCTTCTAAAAAATGTGAAATTATAAATATATTGATTTAAATGATGACTTTACTATATGTAAATTCATTCATTTCATGAGTTATTTAGAAAACTATAACATCTATACATTGAAATAAAGCTTTATGAATTTTATTATATACCTTTTTTCTTGATTTAATATAATTTGTTTTCATTCTAAAAAATAATGACATAATAATTTAAAATGATTTGGGATGTCACAAAATACCAACATGAATTAGAACTGGCTTTACAAGAGTAGTCACTTTACTTTGTAACTTAATTAATTTCCAGATTCAACTAGAGAATCATCTTGATGTATGAAACATCTCTATATGTACTGTGGATATGGTTATTTAGATGAATTTGGAAATTTATGAATTTATATATAAAATTTACCTATCTAAACCACTATGACATCATACCTTGGATAAAAATTCAATATGTTGACTCAAGAATAAAAAGACGCTTCTAGATAAATTAGGAAATTAATTTTAAAATTATTAATGAAAATAAGTTTATTACATTTAAATTGTCACACTGTAATGAAATTCTAGAAATTATTATCAGTATAATGGATACTATAATTTTATTTTTTGGTTATATTTCGAATTATTTGTAATTATCAACTTAGTCAAAATTATTCATAGCAATTAGATATATATTTTATATAGGTAGTACAAAAATATATTTTCATTTATGGTAACTAAAGTTTCAGATTTTTATTGTCAAATTTGTCAGAAAAGTTTTAAAATAGTAATGTCTAGGCAAAACAGAGCCATTAAAAAATTGCTATCCAAAAATTAATATTTTAATATCTTGTACATAACTCATCCATCTTGAACATTTTAACAATATTGTTTGAAAGTTCAGGGTCATTTCTAGGTGAAACATAATCATTAGCAACCATTGCTAGGTGAAAATATAATAATTTTGTGTTCTGACTATAACTGATCTTTTTAAACATGTAAGCCAAATTGATTAATGTTTAGGTGTCATTTCAAGCACATTTGTAGGTGAGACAGAGCCACTTAGCTTTCGCTACCATTTATTACTAATAATAATATATAATATAGATGTAGGCTATTATATTTCTTGTTTATAACTTATCTATATTGTAAATTTTAGCAAAATTAATAGAAGTTTAGGTGTCTGAAGAATTAGCATAAGGTTTTATCAATTTTTAGTTAGGTCTCATGAGATTTTCAAAATGCTGTTCTAATCACAAAAACCATAACTGCTGCCCTCCTTAACATTATTATATATTATGTATTTTTAAAAATAGATATTATTATCTATAAGAATGCTTTATCTAACAAAGTCAACATTTCAATATATTTAAATAACACATCAGATTAACATTTTAAACCTTTAAACCTAAGTATAAAATAAAAAAATCTGCTCAGTATTATGGTTATTGTAATGCTATCAAATCGAAATTAGCATAGGAAATACTAATAGACAGTTATAATTAGATCAAAATGTGATTGGCCACTAAAACGATAAGAAATAACTTAATCAATATTCACATGTATGTGTTTCAACAGACAATTTATATATATTTTTATACACATTTAATGAGACAACTATGAAACTGATGTAGATATAATACATATATGGGATATATACAAATATTGTAAAAACTTATATTAGTAGAATGACTAGTAAATGTTTATTTATAATAGTTTCCAAATATATATATTTTTAAATCTGAGCATACAAAAACAATTTTTTTTTTACTAAATTATTATATTTTTAATATTATATAGTTACAAAATATTGCATAAGCACACATTATGTAAAACATAAAACATAAACCAAACTTGAGGCAAACAATTGTTTGAAAAACTCATAAATAAAACACAAGAAAAAAACTTTAATATTTTTATTAAATTTAAAAAAAGTATTATTCACTAAACATCGTCCATTTATCAATTTACAAAACTCAGTTCATATAGTGAATTGAATATTTACATATGATATTATGTATGAAATGTTACCAAATCTGGATATTAGATATCAATTTCCTTCAAAACTAAGTTGAACAGATATTTGTGATGTAATGAGCACACACTACATTTATATTTAGCAGCAGTCATCAGGGCACTTTACGCACATAAAATTAGTGTGCTTCCCTCTTTGGTTATCTGCATAACACATTCTGCATCATTTGTGATGTGTATGATTATTTATGATTTGTTTAGAAATGTAAAAAATACATATAAAAAATAAACAGATGGGGTGTAACTCTCCTTAAAAATAACAGAATTGATTTGTGTGGCTGATTGAGTATCCTTAGTGAAAGAGGGAGAAAAATAGAATTTTTGCAACAATTTCATCATTTACAAATGTTGGCATTGTGTTATATACTTTACTTAGTCGAGTCAAATGATGGTAAATACATATTTTATATATATTTTATTTCTTTATAAAATATAACTTTTCACTACTTCTTCATAATGTATGAGTTTTTTTAAACAAATTAATAAAATACATAACAATGTTCTTTCCTTAAAAACATATATCAATTATATGTTATATATATGACATATATATCTATATGACATATATATATATATATTAAAAAATTATAATAGAATATAGTTGGTAGTAATATTGTGAATAATCTTTTCATATTTATATATAATTATATAAAAATTCTCACAAAATAGATATGAACAAATCATATAAAATAATAACATTAGGTATATGATAAAATTACCAATAATTGATGTATGGATTTATCGATACCCAGCTTCTTGATTTAGTGATATAACTTCCAAGTTTCTCATATTGCGAAAAAGGGCAACCAGCTTGATCCACCCATCAATTTAGAGGCATGTATGAGTATTGATGAGAAGGTAGCATTCATAAACCACAAAGTCAAAGAGTTATCCCTCAACATGACAAAGATCAAATAGCCTACTTTCATTCCAAAAAGTGCACTCCTCAAGTTCAGCATATATTGCCGAAAAACAGTTATTATACACTTCAATACATCGTCACATACTTGTCAATAATCAGAACTGTAAAAATATTAAGAAAAAACGATATTGTGCTGTCTCATACAAAAACTGCTCATTACTATATTATATACATTATTATATATTTATTATTATTACTAAAAATATAGTTATAAAAATATAAATTATAGCATATAACAAAAAATAAGTTTTTAATATGAATATAATTTCTATTGCACTACAAGTATCATAAAACTATTTATTTGAGCTAATTATTATATGTATTACAATATAATGTATGTACAATTTAAATAATTTATAATGAATTATAAAAAAAATGCAAATACATTATTTACCATTTATGGAAGTAGATAGTTTTCAGGGAACGACTGTCTAATTATTAGCATCAACATAAATTCCTGAAAGTGACCTCAATCAACTGGTCGTAATAACCAAAGTTTAGTATTATTCACTTATATTCGGGATAATTTTTATTACAAATAACATTGAAATTTGTTCGATCTATCAGACATAGATTGAATGTTTTGCGAAAATATATTATGTCTGCCAATCAGAATTAAGGGTATTCCACCAATTTATGACATCTTAAAATTATGCCAGGTCAGTGAAATGTAGTGGGATTTTTATTTTCATAGACATGTTAAAAATTTTGTTATTTTGTAAAAAATTGCAATATCTTTTTTTTCTAATTTATTTCAGAATGCATATTTATATAGTCCTACAACTGTTTCCAAATAAACATCTATATCAAAATTATGTCAGACAGACAAATGTGCGACGAAGTATTATTTTTTGGTTATATTTAACGATTTTGTGTTTGATAGGGTAATCTCGATAGTGCATTTTTTTTGGTGTTTATTGTTTATAATAAATACATATTTCGCCTTTAAAATGTTTTGTTCCAATCATTGGATTTAAAATCAGGAACATATAGTTTATTAATCAAACTTTTAATTTTTTTACTGATTAATGATTTGTGTTGTGTGACATATCTTATTCTAAATTAAATGTGATTATTTTTAACAGTGTGCAATTAATAAACACTCTTGATTGATGTTTGCATTAGTGGGTTTATTAAAAAATATATATATTAAGTAGATTTTAAATTCTACAATTATTTAAAGGCCTAGTTTACTTTTAGTTCAATTATTTGTAACTTCAACTCTTTTAAACATTCGTTTTTAATCTTCTTTTCAGTCTTGAATATTGAACATGGTTGGACGGCGTCTTGTGACTCGAGCGTTAGTCTTTGTACTATTCTGGCTAGTCCTAATTACTGTCTATCTTGTAAGACTAAACAATATTTCCAATAGTGATACCTCATTATCATCTGGTTCCAATCAGAACAGTATACTAGGTGACGAAGTTCCTTGGGATAAATTCAACATAGAGCAGTATCTTGGTCCAAAGCGATTGCGACCTGGTGAAGACACATATCAAAGAAATAAGTTTAATCAAGCTGCAAGTGATGCTCTTTCTCCTAGACGTAGTATTCCCGATACAAGACACTATTCATGTTCACATTTGACTTATACAAAACAATTACCAGCTACTTCGGTGATCATTACTTTTCATAATGAGGCACGGTCAACGTTACTTAGAACTATTTTCAGTGTATTCCAACGTTCACCGGCCCACTTAATTAAAGAAATAATTTTGGTTGATGACTTCAGTGATGATCCCAGTGATGCTCAACTCCTGGTAAGTATCGACAAGATTCGTATTTTACGAAACGTTCGCCGTGAAGGTCTAGTGCGTTCTCGTGTATTTGGTGCTGATATCGCGAAAGGTGCTGTACTCACATTTCTTGACAGTCACGTCGAGTGCAATGTCGGCTGGCTAGAACCACTACTTCATAGGATTTCCGAGAATCGTCGGCGTGTGGTTAGCCCAATCATTGATGTCATCAGTATGGACAATTTTGACTACATTGCAGCTGCCTCTGAGCTCAAGGGTGGATTTGGATGGAATTTAGTTTTCAAATGGGACTTTCTAACACAGCGTGATCGAGACCTGCGTGGCAATAATCCAATTAAAGCTATTCAGACGCCAATAATAGCTGGAGGTCTCTTCTCTATTGATCGACTTCGATTTAGTGAAATTGGAAAATATGACATGAAGATGGATGTATGGGGCGCTGAAAATCTAGAAATTTCGCTACGTATTTGGACATGCAATGGAACTCTTGAAATTATACCGTGTAGCAGAGTGGGCCATGTCTTTCGTAAACAACATCCGTATAGTTTCCCCGGTGGAGGAAGCAGCATGATTTTTGCCCGCAATACGCGTCGTGCGGCTGCCGTTTGGTTAGATGGTTATACGAAATACTATCTTTCAGAAGTTCCCCTCGCTTCATACGTTGACTATGGTGATATTTCCGATCGAATTGCTCTACGCAAACAGCTACAATGTAAACCTTTCAGGTGGTTTCTTACTAACGTTTACCCTGAGCTCAAGGTGCCCGGAGGTCATGCCATTGAACAGGGTTCTATCATGCAAGGTAGTCAGTGCTTGGACACCATGGGACGTTTAGTGGATCAATTGATTGGTATGTATCAGTGTCACAATACCCCTGGGGGAAATCAAGACTTTTCTTTCTTAATTACTGGTCAAATTATGCACTCAAAATTGTGCTTCTGTGCTTCATATTTTGGGCCGGGTGCTCTGGTTAAGCTAGATAACTGTGATGAAAAGTCCAAAAGACAACGTTGGGAGAAGTATAGAAATAACATGTTACGACTTGTTAATAGTAATGTTTGTTTGGACTCTTCTGACAACATGGGTAAGGGTATTCTTGTACGTAGCTGTGATCCAGGAAATATTTCTCAGCATTGGAATTTTAATTTAAAACCTTTATAGCATTGGACATAATTTTGTTATTGTTATATACCATGTATTACAAATTTTATATCACAGGTGTTCGGAATTCTTTCTTTCTTTATTATATTCATCTGGGGCCTTATTGTACATAGTTACACTAATTGTACTTTTTTAGACAGAACTTACTTATGCTACTATGTCATTTTATACTGCTGAACTTTTTAATAATTGTATTTGTGTTTTGAATTTTCAAACAATAGGTGCTACGTATTTTGTATTTTATTTATTTGACAATACGTGATGAAACTATCTTTTGTAAATATATAATGTGTCAATATGTTTCATCTTGTATTCTAAAAGGGATTCATATATGAACTCGTGAGAAGTCTGACTTTCCTTTACAAATTGCCGTATGCCCTTAGGTAAAATACTAATTTTACATCACACACTCATTTACCTGAAATTACTATTTTAATCAAAATTCTTTAAATTAAAGGAACTATTATTATTGCATTTTTATGATTATTCTTTTAAAAAATAATCTTAGTCAGTTTTATTTCTGTCGAATTATTTTATCATTATTTGCACATGTATAAATATAATAATTTATTAATTATACAATGACATTTTTATCTTCCTATATAGGTAAACCTCTAGCTTATCCATTTGTTTTTTATGTTTATATTATTTGTAAAGTTCATTAATTTGTATATAGTTTTGCTACTTGTTTATATTAATATTACGTTTTTTAATTATTCAATATTTTCATAAAAATACGGATAAAATATGATAATTTGAAAATGTTTACAAAATCTAAACTAATTTAATTATCTATTCACATTTTGTTTAAACATATTTCTATTAAAAATGTGTTTAATTCTATTAAAATTCGAATTTAATATATGTTCAGACTTCTTTAACATAATGTTTTTAATAATTTTAAAGTGTGAATGTCATTTTAAGATTACCCATGTTGTCTACAAGTATTGTTCAATACTTTGATTTGTACCTTATATCAACTTATAATTAACAATCAATGTTATTTGTGAAATGCTTGTGCAAGCGTAACTTTAGAACTTCTTGAATAAATATATAGTGTCAATATTATTTTAATTATACCTGCACCTATGTTTATTACATTTCTAAATTAGGAATTTTAAAAAATATTTTATTGTCGATTATCTAATGCGTAATTGAAAAGGCTGCGTTTATCATTTATAATTTTATTATGTTATTAAAATTAAAATTATGAATGTATTAATCAGAAAAATAAGATTAATCAAATTATCGAAATATTTTAAAATGACAATTACAATGCTTATATCAACTTATTATCTCTTCATGTTTTTACATTTAATTGATCAATTCATGTAAAACAATAATAATATATTACTTTTGTTATACAATATATTGTTTTTTTAACCATTATTTAATAGTCTAAAATATTGATCACTATTTTTTTCTTATGATTAATGTTATTTATTTGAGTTATCATACAACTTGACATCGTCATATTAATTTCACGACGGTATTCTTATGTAAAAATTATTATAATGCTTTGTCAATAATTTTAGTGGACTTTGTTTGATAGATAATTATTCATTTTATATTTGTAGAAGACAGTGTCTATCCGGTGTAATTTTGTATATTTTTCACTGCACAATAGTCTCACCGATTCCAGTATGATTGCAATATAATTCACTCAGTTTAAAATATATTTCACTGTAAAAATTAAATTTTACAATACACAACTCCAAATGAACATTCAATTAAATTTAAACTTATATTAGATTAAATTATACTATACCTAAACGAGTTTGTAATTTTTGCATTATTCAAACGCAAAAAGAAATTTACGTAATTTAAATCTGAAAATTAAAATGAAAAAGTCAAGACATATATATATATATAAGCTACTGATATTGTAAATTATACAGTACGTTAATTTTCTAGAAATGGGTCAGTCTGATTAGTTCATTCCAACATTTTTTCTGTAACCTAACAAATATTTATTTTATTATAAGACGAACTATGTTTTCTGACAACGGCTGGCAGAGGATAGATGCTGTTTGTTTTGATGTTGATTCTACTGTGTGCCAGGACGAGGGTTTGGACGAATTGGCTGCTTTCTGTAATGTTGGTGATCAAGTAAAAAGGATGTAAGTTCCATGTACTTTTTGTGTGTGTAACTATTGCGATTGAGATATATATCATTTTCACGTTTCACATATTCCTTACTTCGAATAATTTGGTGATACTTCTTTTTCATCTTATGATGAACTTATATAATGTGGCGTATATCCGACAAGGATTTTTGGCAATCAATGTAAAACTAGTTTCGTACTTGATTAAACTATATGGCTATACATTTTAGTGTTTCTTGATCATCTTATTAACAAGTATAAGCACTAGAAGCGCAGAGCCTGTACAAACAGTACAGAGACAGAGCACTACCGGTTTCGAGCTATTCAACTCTCATCAGGTACCCTAGTCTCCCTACTGATCACTGGATTGCAAGTAGTACTTATTAAAACCCCAAACAAATAGTCAAAAAAGCAATTTGAATAGTATAACATCAAAGGTAGTAATTCTAGGATATCCACCCACAAAAACCACATGATGTGAATAATAATAAGTAAGCACTAAGCGCAGAACCTGTACAAACAGCAAAGAGACAGAGCACTACCGGTTTCGAGCTATTCAGCTCTCATCAGGTCCCTTTTTATAAATCTTTTTTAGTATAAGGGCTATTGATCCAGTATGGATTATACAATAATTTCTCGATCAAATTAACCAATTTTATATAATAATAATTCATATAGTGATGAATATTATTAGTGCGTTCGTTATTCTGAATCAACCTACCTATTTATCAAAAAATATGATTCTCAATATACGTCAATTCATTCACAATTCAATTATTAGTGGTTGACTTTAAGCGACTTTTTAAGTGTCATTGTTTGGAAATGTTCACTATTCCGCTTTATAATAGCAATCTTAATTACTATATTGCTATGGTTTTTAAACATGTAAAATCATATTTGCAGGACAGTAGCTGCCATGGGTGGAGGAATGAGTTTTCGAGAGGCTTTCAAACAACGTTTAGATATTGTGCTTCCTTCAAGGTCTAAACTTTCAGAATTTGTGGTCCATCATCCACCCCTTTTAACTCCGGGCATCAAGTAAGCTATATATATATATGTATGCACGATGCTATTGAGTAATTTAATGTGCTGTCGTTGATCTTTTGATAGTACATATTCTATAACCTCTTGGACATAAACTTTTTCAGCATATCTAATAAAATATTTTTTTCTTTTAAAATGAAATATCTGGATTTACAAGAGAATTACTCAATCCATTTTATTGAGTTTATCTGATTTTATTTTTATTCATTGTTACACGGTTTCGATGATAAAGCACATTCGGTGTTAACTAAACAGTTATAAATTATTAAATATATTTTATTTTAGACTTCTTTTAATTCTATGTTATTAAGTCCCTTATTTAGTACTCTGTTAGAAAAAAAGGGTGTTTGAGACGCCAAAAAAGGGTGGTTGACGTTGTTCCTGAGAAGCACCCTTTTAGGGTGGTAGGTAA
>JAUZND010063563.1:0-17896 GCA_034780555.1 Coelogynopora nodosa | reverse complement strand
TAACTGTTTGTAACTGTTTGTAACTGTTTGTACCTGTACATGCCAACATGTATAAATCTCATGTAAATATACTTTAAAGGATCTCCAAAAAAAAATTTTATATGGATTTTCAAAAACGAACTTAATTACGGACCACCCTATATACGGTGTGTATTGTAAAATCGTTACATTGCTTTGAAGGGGAGCGGGTGGGGGGTACAGTCAAATTGATCTACTCGTGTTTGACCGTATACTACTTAAAATTTATTAAAAGTTAATCGATCTAAAATTTTCAGAATAGATGGCAAATTATTAATGCACTTTTAATTCAATATATTTTCGTCATACAGGGTAAAGAGCACCTACAGTGAGGCACATTTCATCATTATAATTATTATTATAAAAACCCAATATCACCAATAATCAAAAATTAATCCAACAGTAGTAATAAAACTTACGCTTTCCACTCGAATTCTCTGAGCTTCTTGTTGTAAAAATTCATTTTCAGATTTCCTGTTTCAAGTAAAGTAAAACTGTCAAGGATATACTAAGTTTTCATAAAAACAATATATATATATATATATATATATTAAATTGTTACATAGTCCTATTTTTCACTTACAAGATCGATAGACTAATATATAATATTATAAGGCGTGTTGGTTTAAAATATTTTTGTTATAAACAAAAGTTGTAAACTGCATCGGAGGACATTTGTATTTCAATAAATTCCAGTTTTTTATAAAAAAAAATATATATAGTGTTAAGCTTGCAATAGTTTAGTGTGACAAACTATATATATATATATATTTAAATGGATATCAAAGACTAATACAATGTAAATGTAGTGATAAACAATTCAATGATCATGTTGTGTCATAACAAACTATACCAAAACTGGAACAGTCTCAACTGTAAGTCTCAACTAAAGGATACAGTTCTTCGATTTCCTTCTTAACGACATCAACCTGTTGATGAACTCTCGCCAATCTAGGTTAATAACGGAAGAAAGTAAACAATTTTAATACATTTTTAATGCAGTTGGATACAAGCAAATACGGCACCGACACTATTAATATATGAGAACTATGCATGTATAGTACTTGGATAAGTCAAATTAGACATTACAAATAAAATTTTATAATATAATATAGTCGAATTTTACACCTGTGTTTGGCGTACATATTTATATTTTACTCAATTTAACATACCTTAGGTAATTTGTCTAAATAATAAATATATTCTTGCTACGATTGCACAGTACATGTATATACAATAATTTAAACAAAATAATAATAGATCTTTGTTTGATAAAGAAAATACCATTGGAGAAATTCTGATTATAAATCTTGTTTAATTTTTTTAATGAAATATGTATAGTAATGCTCATTTTTATAATTTCGATGAAAATGTATTGTTATAATTATCCAACCATTTCAAATAATATCAGTCGAGTCATTCGATATGAGGAAAACATAGTTGTATACAAAATAACAAATGAGATAAGTTGTATAATTTTGGCCGCTGATGAAATGTTCAACAAGTCCAAAAGAGAGTAAACTTAGATCTAAATCGGCAATTAAATATTAGTCTAAGTATATAAACCGACAAATCGCAGTTTCTTCCATTAGCAGCAGTTTACTTACAATGTTTATGTATTGTTTCTGGAAATATATAATATTACATATTATATTGCAATAAGTAAATACGGCTTCACACAAGCTGAAAATGTTATCTTAAACATATTTCTGGGAAAATTATATATATATATAGATTTCGTCTTCTGCACGTAGGACACAAAACTATCTCTCTGACAGATCTTTCTATCTTCAAACTAGAAATAAACAGTGAAGAACTCATTCACATCCATCAGGTGTTCGGCAAGGTATAGTGTACCTGGTCCACTGCTGTTCATTGCCTACACAACACCTATTTCTCAAATATATAATTCTCTCGGTCTTGAATATCACCTGTACAGCGATGTATCACAATCACAATCTGAAGCAGTTTTTATCCGATGCATTGAGAAACATGTCTGGAATCTATTTATTATTGGAAGGTTAAGAACTAACAGCAACTAAACGTGTCAAAACAAACATCATAGTATACATCATTCTTACTGAATTATTGATCAACTAACATAATGCCATATCACACTACTACCAACAGCCGAAGCTCAGAAAATCTTGGTTTCATTTTCGACCAACATTTCACATTTCGGCAATACATTTCCGTATAGTATGTCAACCCAATTATTACTGGTTGAAACAAATCAGAAGTCTAATTCTACTCCTACCAATCAAATCCATTAAAACATTGGTCCGGATGCCTTTATTACTTTACCTTTACACAGCTGTAAATCATTGACTATAAATCATCCAAAGCGAGACATCAAACAATTACCAAACATCCAGAATTCCGACACCCAACTGGTTACCGGATCACCATAATCAGTTAATGCTTCTTCTAAGGTCCCTCCACTGGTTGCCAGTGAAACAGAGTATTGTCTATAAAATTATAATTTTTATTGATCGCATTTATAATGGAGGGGCTGCAATTTACGAGTATATGACAACTGTATTCAATCATCTCCGTGATACCGGAAAAATAGCTCAATACTAAACTCATCAATCTTTGGGACATGACGGACATGGGTATTTTCCATAGGTACATTACAATTATAATACTCAAGAATTTATGTTCGTGTGAAAAGTGTCATACAAAAGATATCTTCAATAGGCCCTTTCGATATATTTGGATTTGAAACGATTTATAAATATATAAATTTGTTATTTATATTCCATCATGTAAGCGTGCATTAAGCGAGTTTTTTCGGTCAGGCATCTAAAGATAAAAACTCATTTCATATACATAACTTTTCCCGTGAATCAACAGCAGGCGGAAAGCCAACCACTAAAGTTTCTAATAAATTCCCTTTATAACTTCCCGTCATCTGCAGCTTCGAATAAGGTACTTCAAATGAGGCAGTTATTATGACTTACTCCTCTCTGAGCAATTCCTCCTTGTCCATAAAGATACCATCAGCGTTTTCCACTCCTTCTGCAGTGGCAACTTCACCATCTGACTTCCCCGAATCCTTTTTCTCTTTGCCCTTAGCCTTTCCCTTCTTCCCTTTTTTGCCACCCTTTTTTGGAGGCATTTAGATAATCTGAAAAGTAGACAGGTCAAATTTAGAATTTTTTTTTTGGTAGGTAAATTTCTAAAAGTTCTAACATTGTTTTCTTACTTTTCCGTTAAACTTTTTAACAAATTTATGTACAGCTAGTATTATTTTTAAAGTTTTAAATTGTTTCTCCCAATATAAATAACTTTATAAAACAGAATATTTTGTTTTAAACGTATTTAAATATAATATATTTTTTATTAATAGCTGTTTTATAAACTTTTCTTACCAAGTTCATACCATTTTCAAACTAAAGAAGTGATCATATAACAAAATAAAATTATCTTAAATACACTATTTAGAGCAATTCACACAGAAACTATGTATTTAGTTTCAATATAACAAATGTAAAAAAATTCAGTATTGAAATTAATGGAGACTTAAAGCCAGTGGCTACCAAATTAAAATAATAAATATTATTAATAAAATTAATTCAATTTAACATTAGGCAATGATTTTATAAAATAATAATTTCTTAAATTTTTAAATTCAATTTAGAAATTATTTATTTTGTAGCAAAAAATAATATATGTTATGATATGGTAATGACTGTTTGATGGTGTATCCTATGTCATGTTAATTATAAATATAAATGGTGTAACCTTGTCATGTCAATTTAAATTTAAAAATTGAAATAAGCCTAACATTTTTTTGAATTAAATCAATAATAATTAAAATAAAATCAATACATAAATTATACAAATAAATAAATTATTATAACAATAACTTTATTATAATTAATCAACTACTGATACATCCATTTATTGTGAATGTTTGTACATCATTTACAATAATTTAATATATTGTACCAAAAATTAACTCTTTGTTTCTTCAGAAAAAACATTTGGAATCCTTTTGTTACTGCTCTTTGTTATTCTTGAAAAGTCTTTCAAAATATTAATGAAGTTTTGAGAATCTTAAATTTATATTTCACCTAACTAAGACTTTACTGTAATGAGTATTACATAAAATAGTATACTCATTTTCTACTTTCCATATATATTTAAACAAATTATAAAAATGTTGTATATGATACAGATATAAAATATAAAAACAATATAAATATACAATGAATACATGACCATACAAGCCCATATGCAGGATATTGAATGAAAGGGGTGTGAAACAATATTATTATTAGGTTTATTTTATTTAAGTCAGACAATAGCAAAAGATTAAGCGAAGTAACATGACATGACATATTGAAAATGGTGACTCTTAAAAATGACTCTTCAATTAAATGATAATAACAATGACAACTTTTTTGAAAATAACTACTTATAAAGAACTATAAAATACTATGAACCAATAAAAAGTTTTATTGCATAACAAAAATAGCAACTTACTAAATGATTTATATTAAAATAACATATACTGCTTAAGTTCAGCTATACAAAACAACTTATTTGTGCATGTTACATATTTATTTTAACTGCAAAATGCAGCCTTTACCTAGATTCAATGCCAATAGTAAAAAATAGAAATCAGATAAAATGAACAGAAGATAAACTGATTTATATGCATATCATGTTTGTTTATGTGTGCATTGGTTGTGTCAATATTACACTCATTCCATGATTGTATACAATGCTCACATAGAGAACACAGTTCAATTATACATATTTAATTGATAAGTTAACACACCATACAGAAAAGCTATACAATATAGAAAATAAGGTACTGTAGAGTGAATGTGTCTTTGTTCAGTTGGATGGTCACTATACTACTACTATTTATTCAAAATGAATAAAAGTGTAGTTAAAGAAAAATAAATATATATTTAATACATTTTTAAATATATATTTCCACTATTTAAATGAGAGTTTACTATCTCTACTTACTATATCATATCCCTAAAGAATTTACTAATATTACTTATAATTTTTCTGTATTCATTATTTTGATAACTATATAAGCAGTTATAAAGGAATAGTTTATTTTATATATTTATAAAATATAAAAATATATATTCCTAGAAAGGAATAGAAGAGTCAAAGGGTAGGCTTGACCCTGTTCTGAGACAACAACCTCGGCATCCACAAACCAGCATCTTAACTACTTGGCCATTCCCATTACCCTAGGCGATTCCCATTCCCACAATAATAAAGTATATTATAATTTTATTTATTATTTATATATTATGGTATTATTTTATTTATGAATAATTTATTATATATTATAATTTATTAAAAGCATTATGCATATAAAATATTTATGATTATAAGGCCATAGAAAGTAAATTTTCTGAATTGGGCCTCTAATATATTTGTACAACACATTTTCCAAAGTGTCCCATTATAAATCAATATATTGGCTACCCATTTATTGGATGCTAAAATACTGAAAATTATTTTTAAATTTATCTTTATTTTCCATTCATTAACCATGTCATCCTTGAACTGGATACCAGATTTTCAGCAGAACCCACTGGTATTATCACCACTGAAAATACGATTCCAACTTAGCTGCATAAATTAAATTAAATCAAGATTCAATTCATAAAATACTTTTATTACAAATTTCTCCCTCATTTTATAAATTTAGATACTGAAATCATCAGGTAATCTAAAATGTTTGCTATTGTACTTGCTCAAAATAAATTAAATACAGCCAATGCTTTATTATAGCTAAATGTGACAAACAAAGTTTTCCAGCCATATATACAATACTTAACATATATTCCTCATCATTTCTGTTGGAAGCGTATTATACAAAAAGGAATATGTTTAGTTCTACATCATTTGAAATTATGGACATAATCTTTTATGACTGAGGACTGACTCAGTGGCATGGCAATGCTGTTTTTTCTCTACAGAGGAAAACATTTTATAATCAGTTATATTTTATTTTATATTTTTATTATATATTTTATATTATATTATTTTATAAATAGTTATAATCAGTTATACAATTCTCATTTCATTCTGACATTCTTATATTAACACATAATTGATATAGACATGCTGCTTAAATGTATAATTTAAATATAAAAGCTACTAACTAGTTGATATGGACACATGGTACTATTTTTTCAATATTATCAATTCATGGTGTTATGAACTATTAGAGTTATAAAAAAAATTGTTCTTAACTCATAACTCCCTTTTTTTATTTAGCCCCCAAGTAGAAACTGCCCCCCCTATAAAAATAAGTCAGGTATATATGTATGACCCTTTTATTTTATATTACTTATATTAATATTAATTAATTAATATTGCAAGATAAAAACAGTAATAATAAAGCAATGAAACAATTCCTTAAATAGATGCAATTTTTCAGTTATAATACTGTAACTTATGGTACATTTAAAACTTGTTTTGTATGCCAGTCATAAAAAATGCCACTTTACAATTAAGCCTTATGGGGCGATCCTTAAGTAGTTTAGACCCGTAAATTCTAAAATTTTAAAAATAGCATCAAATATAGAGATATTAAAAGTAGTGTCAATAAATCCATAGAAAACATGTATTTATGAAATGTTATATGAAAATCAAAAAATGTCACTCTTATAATAATGTCGGATCCAGTACAGTAAATAATTATATTAATTAATAATAATAAATTAGAATAAATAATATATAAATAATATTAAATATAATATTATAATTTAATATAAATAATATAATATAACATAAAATAATAAATAATATAAATAATAATAATAATATAAAATATAAAAAATATGTGTAAAAATAATAAATGGTAAACATAATTTTAAACAAATATTTACACAATTTAAAAAATTTCGGAATTTACAGGTCTAATCTTAAGGATCGCCAAACATTATCACAAATAAATAATGGTGCATGCAGACAACCAGCCATATTGAAAACATAACTAATTCGAATGAATGTGCTAGAAAAATGAAACTAATATTTAACCTGAAATGTATATTAACAAACAAAGAATAAATAATAGAGTATATATATAGGTAGATAATTATATATATATATATGTTTTTCATCTAATTATACTAAAAAATTTCAAAAAATTAAAAAATAATTTAACAAAGGAATCTTAAAGATAATCTACTTCACATTCACTAAACAATTGAATAGTTAATTATATTTATCACACATATCATTTAATTGTCAATACCAAACAAAACTGCAAGGTTGCAAATGCAGACTTGGGGGCTGTGGTAATAACCAAAGGCAAAGTCAGCTAAACTAGTAGTAGTGTCAGCCTATAACACTGTCTATAACTCAGAACCACCCACACCCACTCAAAAAAAGCTTTTCAGTAGCGGTATTTGTTGCATGAAATGTATATTAATATCTATATATTAATACATTTTTTATTTAAGTATTTACATTTATTTATCTGTATAATTATTTATCTGTAACTAAATAAGTGCGTAAACAGGTATTTATTGTATACATTAATTATTTTTAAAATTTCATTCTTAGATAATTAGAACCACCCACCCACCCACACTTTTAGCGTCAGCCGACGGTAGTTTAGACGACTTTGGTTATTACTACCCCGACCCCTTGGCCTTACATTAATTGTCACAATATAAATTTATAATTACAAACTATTTAAGACAGTATATAAATTTTAATCAATCATAACAACTATACAATTTTTTGGTATCATTAAAGTAGACATAAACAGAACTGTCATTATGGCATATGTATGAAAAAGTATACTAAATATTTGATATACACACTTTAAAGAAATTTCGAAAAATATTTGGATAATTAAATTTCCCCGATTATAAGTAGAAACTGAAACATAGTTCATTTAAACCGCTTACAAATTCATCACATATGCGCATGGAGCGTTGAGCTCTATGTTTGCAATAATTCAATGATTACATTTAAAGAGAAATATCTTATAAATTTAAAGATTAAACAATTTCACGATAACCTTTTTATTTTATTATAAAACAAATATTGGCATGTGCCTATACTAACGAATTGATAACGCTTAATTATAGTTATCATCGTTCAGTATTATTCTGCAGCGTTCAGTTAATACAAAAAGTAGTTTATATATTTGTATAATAAATTACTGATATTCAAATTAACATTTTGAATGTATATTTGTATTCTATATACAAAAGTACACAATACTTTTTGTATCACCATCAAATTGATAGTGTAAATTGTATCAAGTTTTAAATTAGAATTTAAATCAACATATAACTGAATATATGATACTATTCAATACAATTAATTGTGCATATAACTAGAAATATTAATGTACTAATATAATAGGAAATCTGGGCATATAGCATTCTTCATTTTATGCGTCAAATGAAAGCGTCAACTGGGATATGTGATTCATAGCAATAGTATTAGTTTGTACAATTGTTTGGTCCTAAAAGAAAAATACATACCTAAATATGAACAATAAAATAACTCACATAGATAAACTGCACTCTTTACATGTTATTTATATATTCGGAAAATTAAAATTCGAATGCAATTTACAATACAAGAGTAAATATTAAAAATAAATAATGACTTATGATATGCTCACGCACAAAAAAAATGTCGATATTGCGCACCTAAAAATGTTCGTAGTTTTATGAAACCGACAGTAGTAAAAAGTTGAAGCAAAAATGTTATATAAAATGCTACTGAAAATTATAAGCTGTTTCTAAAAAATAAATGCTTGTATTTATAGGCCTATATTACTAAACCGTCGCGTAGTCTGTAGTTTTTCCTCTCATACCGTAAAAACTATAACCGCGAAATCATGTAGGCCTAATACATGTGAGCAGATATATCTGTACATTTAAACCTTATTGCATTTTTGTCTCCAAGTAGTCTTGTAGAATATATAATACTGATAAACTTAATAACTTAATTATTGACTAAAAATTAACTAAGAATAAGCATGTTTAAACAATTTGTTCTAAAATATATTTAAGTTTTAGGCTATCAATATGATGAACAATAAGATCGCAAATTACAAAGATAAACAATTAAATATATAGTAAAACGCATTTCTAGCTATACACAACTCGAGTGTATTAATATTATAAATCGCTACATTGTTACAAAATAATACCTGCCAATCTAGCAGTGTGGAAATTCAAGCAGCAGAAGTTCAAATTTATGAAAATGACAGATCTATAATATGTCTGAATGAGAGTAAGATCATCTCTTAAAGTAGAACAATTTTTTCACAAAGTAGGCTAAGAAAAAAATGTAGTGCAAATACAAATAAATGTAGAGGGGAAATTCTGGAATATTCAGGAGTCTTCAATTATAAAATGCCGTAAATATGAAAATTAAATAAATCTACTATGAAACAAGGAGAATTATTGAATAAGATTGAACAAGAGTAGCTTAAATTCGGAATTTTTGTTTTACATATGATGTGCATATTAGAAATTGAAAATACAGTTGGACACATGAATAATGCATATAATCCTAAAAATAAATCGAGCGAATTTTCATTAAAAAAAGTAGTAAAATTCACGCAATAAGTATGAAATATAGGGACATTTCAAAACATTTACGAGACAAGCACAAAATCCGGGACGTTTGGCATAGCCTGCAGGTATGCAATATAATTTTGCGTTTAACATCTAAATTAGTTGCCTGTAACAGGCGATGACTAACGAATGCATATTTTCGAAAAAAATTGCATATAATAACTAAAAGCATATATTATGGTACGGTATTGAAAATAATATATTATTTCAAAAGCTCTCAGATAACTTAATATTTGATTACAGTAAAAGTAATACTATACAGTAGATATAATTTTTCAAATTTGAGAAGATAGGCCTATATATAACCATATATTTTCATGTAAACCATAAACTTACGTTGTCAAATGTATATATACCTGAGTTTCTTGTATATTATTAAAAAAACAGTAATTTGTAAATTATTGCCATATAAATATGGGAATAAAGTTACCTCTACAATTATACATGTACACAGTATACACGTCACAGCATTTACTGCTACAAATAATTGTATATATGTTACACGTTGTTTTCTAAAATAGAATATTAAAATAATAGACATTTTTTAGGAACCTATAAATAATTTCATGTTATGGCAATAATTTACAAATTACTGTTTTTTAATAATATACAAGAAAAACAGGTATATTCATTTGACAAAGTAAATTTAACATTAAAGTATCTAAATAACTTTGTTTCATAAAATTCGACCAATTTAAGCAGAATTGGCTAAACACATTTTATTGTTTAATATGTTTTCATTTATAGAAAAACAAGATTTTCCTGCGAAATAAAGCATACAGATTATACATGTAACCTTTTCACAAAGTATACAATATATATTATCTTTTCTCAATAGTAACAAAAATTAAGCTCCGCAACTAAATAGTAAATATATATAAATAAAAACGATAGTATGCGGTACATTTATCCTTTAACATTTGAATAACAATTTTGAGGCTTCCCAAACAATATACAAAAAAACGAAATATGCATGACATATTACTCCCATTATACGAAAGAATGGTCATGATCAACAAACATAACATTTTATAAAACAAATAGTGTACAATAAGTGACAATGAGCACCAAGTGTATGAAGTAGAATTCAGAAAAATACAATTAAATCAGATCAACAAAAGACAAACACTTAGCATTGCAGTTCAACTAATGCATTTCTGCACATAACAATTCCTACAAATATATAAATAACTAAATTTGAACAAATATTTATAATCACAACATGATAATATAATTAATGCAGATTTCATTGCTCCAGCAAACATGGTAAACCTTTCATCCACTGTAGTCAGAGGAATGTATTTTAAAGTGAAGCAGGTGTTGAAAATTATTAGGAAAAACGAAATGTAATAAGTAAATGAAACGTTACATAATATAATATATTAGCACCTAAAATAATGTAACACCTAAGAGTTAATAGTAATTAATGCTTTCGTACAAATAATATATAACAAACAACAATTCTGAGGTTAAATACTGATTAATAAAATACATTTGTCATATTATGTATGTTGTAGAAAAAAGTCACTTTTCATTTGCTTCTGGAGTGAAATTACTTATACTGCAAATTAAATTGACATCATTACTCCCACAAAACATAAATAAGAATTTCGTTGTAGTTTGAGAAACCTTGATAAAGTTTAAAAGTCTTCAATTAGAAAAAGTGTTAAAAAAATACATATTTCCTACGGAAAATGGCTCATATATAAAACTGCAGTACTACATGTCAACAATAAAAATACATTATTATTTCACAAAAATAATATTGGTGAAATTGTTAGGATAAAAAAAGTGCCTTTCACTTACACTTATTAATATATTGTATTTGAGCAATGATTTATTAGATTTTAAACGATATTTCTGGAAGTAATGTATGATGTCACAGGTAAAAGAAAGTATATCGTATCCAATAGTTATCGACTAGATACAGAAATATTGTAAAAATTTGAAGGTCAAAGATATGTTTAATATAATTAATAGATATTACATAATTATAAATTAATCAAATCCTAACACAATTATTTACATCTTAAATTATATTCTTATTATAAAATATATATACATCTTATATTAAATTATAAAGAAAATATATCATAAACCGAAAGCCAAAAATTACAGAACATCGACAAAATAAACTCAATTGTTTCTGTAATATTTAAAAAACTGAAACAACAATTATCAAAGCTTTCGATGCAACACATTATTAGCCAATTTAACTAAATATTAACAACAGTAAACATATTGGCATATTTTGGGCATAGCGCATTCTTGATTTTATGCTGCAAATAAAAGTGTAAACCGAGGTATGTGATTCATATAAATATTATTAGCTTATATACTTGATTGGGATTGAAAGAAAGAGAACAATATTTAAATATGAGTAATTCATACAATAGAATAACTTAAGGTTTACAGAATTTGTAACACGTTTCATGACATATTCGGTACATTGCAATATGAAGAGAATAATCAGTACAGGAGCAAATAATACATATTTACTGACTTGTGCGTACAAAAAAACATTTACCCGTATTTTGCACCACAAATTACCGTAGTTTTCTGAAATTGACGGAGTAAAAAACCCAAATGAAAAATACTATATAAAATGCTACTAAAAATTATATATTTATAACAATTTAGTTGTTTGTAGTATTATATTACAAAATATTAGTCCGTAGCTTTTCAATTCATACAGTACATAGAAACTACGGCGAAGCTGTAAGAGTGAAGAGGTCTGTATTTCAAGCCTAGAAGCACAAAAGAGGATGACGGGTAAAATTCATCCAACCAGTGGATGGTCGTATACAGGGTTCCCACAGTTCTTCTAAAATAATTTTTCTGGTGGTTCTCCCAGATAATTAGGATAAAAGGAAAACAGTAATATTGGCACTTAAAATACTTCTGATGTGAAAATATACCATAGGTACATGCTGAACGCGTAAATATACTGGAGAACCCGATGACGTTATTCTTTACTTAAAATGAATTAAGAAAACATTGTTAGACAACTTGTCTGTAACAGAAATAGTTCAGTTTTAGGCACATTTTTATTGATCACTACCCTAGTTGCATACTTTCTGCTAAATTAATTACTAAAATATACTGATTAATAACCATTATGGTTAGTATGGTTATCGCTAAACTGACAATATATTAACCTATATAAAATATAGGTTAAATTCTGGTAAGTTAATTTTGATCCCCCTCTCCTGCTAAAAAGGTTTCCAATGCGTCTCGTGCTGTAATAAAATGAACAAATAACAAAACCTACTAAGCTTACTAATTTTCTAAAGAAAATTGTGTTTGTATGTCGTAGAAAAATAATGAATCCAATTTATAGAAACAATATAGAATGCTTTCTTCCTGTGAAGTGATAATGTGACTAGATCAAATTAAATAAACGGGCATTTGTTTATTCCATATTTATATACCAGGACAACGAATCGTCAATAATACAATGAAACGACCGAAAGAAACTCTACACAATAATGCACTGAAAAGACTGCTTCCCAGAGTGCAATCGTCGATGTCTTTGAAGCCTCAAAGAAGTGGAAAACTCCTGTCGACAAATTTCACAACGATGCTTTTGAGACAAGTCGCCGCCGTTGGTTGCTGGGGTAGCCGCGGCTTGTCGCCTGGCAAGAGACGACTGGAATGAAGAAAAGAGGAGAATCCAGTTGGATTTGAACGTAAGAAACCGGAATTTACGTATACACCCATTACATTGGTGCTGGAAGGCGAACATCAAAGTCCCAAAATTCTATGATACGAACTTTTTTTGTACTTTTATCAAACATTATAAACATTCATATGCCACATATATTTTCATAGTAATATGGTAATGTATGTACATGCATATGTCTTCATTTGCACAATTATAAGAGCAAACACAAAAACAATTAATAGTGTAGAGATAAATATTTTTTGATGCATAATTTTTTTTCGCTAAAATTAGCACATGTCGAGAAAAAGACTACACTAAAGGAAAATAAATAATTCAATCCGGGATACCATTCTTTTGAAACCCTAAAGTATAAACACAACTTACATAAGAAAAATATTTAATACATAATATAATCCGTGTATTGAGACAGACAGAGCACGCGTTTGTCATAGTCTAATTTAGTTTTTGGTAAACGACGGATCTAGAAGGGAGTTAGAAGGTAGATATAGGCATTATTATGCAAAAAATGCATTTTAACCTTTGTATCTTAGGAACTATTACAGTTATAAACACAAAATGTGGATCACAGTTAGAATATCGATAGTGCTATATAATCCAAATTTAAAATTATTTCAGAAATATATATAGCTTATAAATAGTTGCTGAAACAAAATATTCCTGTTTTACTTCTATGTGGAATGTTAAGCGCAGCATAAGGATAATTAATGTGTACTCAATTTATCCATACACCTAAAAACTTGTCTTTTACAAATAGTATAGTATTAAAAAGATAATATTATTATCTTTCCAAAATAACATTGAATATTCTAATATGTATAGTACAATATATCAATAGCCTTTTAAAAATAAATTAAAGTTAAAACTTTTATTATAGTTTTAAGTGAAAAAGTATCTCATGTGTACAAATATATTTTCAATTTATTTATAGATAGAAAAACATTAAAAAAACACTTAGTCGGGATACCAAATTTTTTAACTGGAAAAAATACCCGAAATTCTGCCCTGACAAATCACCTTTTTACTAGACGACCGTTTCCGATGAGATCGCATGTGCATTCTCAACAGAGGCGCTGAGTTGAAGCACCGAGCACAGGTGCCACACTTATAGACTCGTTGACCATTGACAAAGACTGAGGGATCACGCCGTCGTCGTTTCTTGTAGACGAGAAGGGAGGAGGACTGTTGGGTGCGGCGAGGGGTGCTGGAGGCTGGTGAAGGTTGAGGGACTTTCGGTGATCGGGGTCGTCCAACTTGCGGTGATCGGGGTCGTCCAACTTGCCGACAATCGGTAAGTATGACCCGACATGACCTCAGCTGCATCTGGATAGTTGGGAAGGGACCATGATAGACGACCATTTGGTCGCTTAATCCGGATTTAAACAGTGTTTCTCATTATAAAATTATAACATTGGAATGAACACTGAAATAAACAATGGTTTATGGTATAATGAGTGAATGCAAAGCTATTTACGTTGACAGCATGAGAGAATTGAGTTTTGACTTTTCGTGGCTAAAAGTACGCCACGGATCCAGGTGTCAATCGACTCCAGCTTACCAAGCATGGTTCCTTCAATGTAAATGGATTGCACAAAACTTCAGTTGCTTCACCATTGCAATGGCTTCTCTGAATGTTGGTTCGGGAAGAACAAAGGGCTAGATGTCAGTTCTAGATAAGCTATTTAGGTAAATCCGATTTCTATGCAACTACTGCCGTGAAATGTGCTAAGTAAAATTACTAATGAAGACCCGAAACCTTGATATAGACGAACAAATAGTTTTCTGGACAAAAAACATTGATATAGGCAAACTCGAGTAACATATAAAAGTTAAGAGGGGGTGGGGGGTGGAGAATTGGCACATTTGAAAAACCTTGATATAGGCCAACTCTAAAAGTAATAAATAATAAAAATTAATATTTCACTACAAAAAAACACTTGTATAATATGTCGGTGCACCACAAACAAATTTCGTAAAAGTAATTTAATATCACAAACTTCAAAACAAAAAATTATACCATTTTAAAACCATTCAATAAAATAATATATTAATGTGAAAAAATCGAAGATAAGTGTAGATTCATATTATTGACTAAAATAGTTGAAAACACTAACACTTATAGAGAATTAGCTACCCCACATTAAGATAAATGTACAAAAATGTTCAGAAACATTCCACATACTATGGAAGGTAAAGTGACTTCTTTAGTTCCATTGTCTTGAAAATCAGATAAAGAATTCAAATTTAAGGAAGCGGGACCATTCATTCACCTGAAAAAATCAGAAATATTACATTAGTTTTTAATAATGCTGATGGCTATATCTGGATTACAGGCATTTGTGTAGTAGGCCAGTTCACAAAAGCTTAGTTTGTATTGAATTTTAAATGTTTGAAAATTAATTGAAAATAGTAAATTGTGGCCTTGCATCGAGGCAATATAGCAGGTTTATTTTACTGTAGGATTTTGGTACTCTGTAGTATTATAAATCTGGTTCAATACCACTACTGAGTATTCTTAACCTGGTTTGATAATATTCCAGAGTAGTATGAACCTGAGTTAATTGTACTACCTTTAGGTTGTTTGTATTACCGTTAAATATTGTATACCACAAATATATAATTTATTATAAATTATGGAAATAAATATTTATATTTAACCCTCTATACCAGGTAAACAAACCATTTTGAAATATGTTATATCATAAATATTAGCTAGTGAGATAACCACTTACACATACATAATTTACTATAAATAATTATAAATAGGTATTTTATGAATTCATTAATTAACTAAATGAAGGTGTTCTAAGTCATTTTAAGTTATCATGTCAACCCAATTAAAGTCAACATGTAAACTTAGGTTACAGAGCAAGTAACAAATAACTAAATAAATTATATTACTAAATATATAAAAATACCTTTAATACTTTGATTGCATTGATTATTATTCATATACATGTAAAAATTATTTTAATAAAACAAAAACAAGCCAAGAAAGAGTTCGAGCTGGCATATTGTACCACAAAATTAAAAATATACAGTAACTAATATACAATAAACGTTGGGATGCATAGTTGAGCAATTAACAAGAGTAAACAAATGAGCAATCAGCAACTTTATCACTTTAACATTACATCATAAAATCTATCGAAGTTAGGGGGGTGGGATGTTTTCTACAATTTTTTAATTGTTGACTTATAACCATTTATTGTGGTATATTACATTTCTTTGTAACACAATCTATAATTTCGAAATTCAATTAATAATTTGAGTTAATATTGTATCTAAATTAATAACCTTTGAAATATTTCAAGTTTTGTACTTCTTGGCGTAATTTTAATACATTTAAATAAAATACAGTACTGGTTAGGCCGTAATTCCTCCTTAGTTCAAACATAGACATTATAGATTAGAGAAATATATTGCTAGTAAGAGCATCAAAGAGATGGACAATAATTAAACACATTATTGTATGTTTAGGAAATATTTAGAAAAAAATTAAATGTAGGCAAACAAACATTGTGGCTAAAAATAGTAATCAAAAGATATCATAGATTATAGAAACACTTGCAAGTAGAGTAGGCCTATCAATTTTAAGAACAAAATTTTTAATAAATTTACAATTACTGTATGTTAAAAAAATATTTAGAAAAAGCAGGTCAAATATAAACAAAAATAAAGATTGGCCCACAAAAGACGTTCTTATGAGTTGATGATTTGAGCTCCATCTTGCTGATTGATATATAGAGATTCCACATTTTTCCTCCCAGAATAATTTTGTAGAATCCTATGGAGAATTACGCAGCTGCATTGGATATCATCATTGTGCTTCAACTTGGAGTGTTCTCTCACTGCTCTGTAACTAGGGCTGCTGAGATATTCTGAGATCTTCTGAACAATCATACATTTGGTCTCACCTATATACATGTGTTGGCAGTGACTGTATGTGATCTCATAAATTAAGAATTTTGAAAAACATAGACTCTTGGTTGCAGAAGATTTATATGATATGTAGTTGTCTCAACATATAACCCTCTTTTTAGGTGGCCTAAACAGATTCCCCAGTCCCAGGGGTTGGCTGGCAGAATACCAGAGTTAACTCTTTCCTATAGTGCAATAGGTATAGGCTAATAGAATAATAAAAAACTTATTGGGTAACTGTTCTACATAATTTTTTTTACAATTTTAAAAAAATAAAAAATTGCGTTGCCATAAGCAGGGCTGCCACTTTTTTCTAACAAAAAAAATTCCCGACCAATTCCCGACGTTATTTCATTATAGAAAAATATAGAATAGAAATAGAACCAGAAAATATATTTTAGAAAAAAATGTACGAAAATTACACGAATTCATCGACATCATCAAAAACTTAAAAGTTAAAAGTCTTAATAGTTTTCGACACTTTCCCCAACTCCTCTTTCAGACTTCTGGAGCGAAGGATGAGTGCGTGAGCCTCTTTGAAAGTGGCTGTGGATCCGGTTGTGCTGGCCTCATCACTCAGTTGGAAAGCCTTCTCCTCGAGGTTGGTGATGTCCGCTTCAATCATTTGTTGCCGTTTCTTCAAACTCTCCAGCTCCGAATCGTTCTGCTGTCTTTGCTT
>JAUZND010063552.1:0-17897 GCA_034780555.1 Coelogynopora nodosa | reverse complement strand
CTACCCATCTCTACCCATCTCTACCCATCTCTACCCATCTCTAACCATCTCTACCAATCCTTACCCATCCCTACCCATCTCTACCCATCTCTACCTATCTCTACCCATCTCTCCCCATCTCTACCCATCTCTACCCATCTCTACCCATCTCTCCCCATCGCTCCCCATCTCTACCCATCTCTACCCATCTCTACCCATCTCTACCCATCTCTAATCATCTCTACTTATCTCTACTTATCTCTACCCATCTCTACTTATCTCTACCCATCTCTACCCATCTCGTCTATAACGCCCTTCTGCGTGGTCTGGCTCCTTGGTACCGTTTTTTCTTGCTTATATTGAACAATCTTTTGTTCTCTATATTCGGATCACATTTTGTTCGAACCAATATATATTCAGTCTCCTCCTCATTTATAACCTTCTTTAGAGAGTTGAAGCCTAATATACATTTCCTCCATTCATCATCGGAGTCTCTGTCGATAAACTTCTTCTTGACCACCTTCTTTATATATGCGTTGTTTATTCAAGTTACAATTACAACAATCGTTATCAATTCACATTCTTTTATTATCATCTGTTCTTCCACAGGTATCATCAGCTGCAGTAAATTTGGACTAAACCCCAAATATTAACCTGCAAAGTATAATAATTGCCCATCTTTTTATTTTTGTGAAACTAGAAATTCATTTTAAAGAGTGTCGTACGAATATATTGCAAAGCATTCTAATAATAGTATTTCTAGTCACATTCATTAATAGCTCTTAACATATGCCCCTTTTTTTTTGCTAATGCTTCAAGTATACATCATTGCAGAAATATTAAATTATCTAAAATTACTGAATTAGTTTTTTATTGTTAAAAATAATAAAATCGCTCTCAATCTCAAAAAGGGTTTTTAACCTGTAGTTCTTGCCATTATAAATTTAATTATTAACCTTTTTCTTAATCTCTCATTTTCTCTCTTTTTGTATGCCGCTTACACTCTGAACATTTCATTTGTGAATAGTATTTATGTAATCCTCTCTTTTCACTTTATCTAATGGATTCTTTTCTGCTATTTTTCATTGTACCAATGATTATGAACCTTAGTTAGATTCAAAAGCTTTATTTTAATTTTAAAAATTATCCATCTATTGCTTTGATTGTTTACTTTTTTTCAAAAGCAATTAAAAACATTAAGTAACCGTCATTATCTGGTATAACTTTCAACATTTTATAGTCAATTGTGCTAAGCATTAGTTTTAACATTTGTGATACTTTATATATTTTTTTTATTCTGTACCATGTGATATAATATTTTTATCATTCTATTTTTTAGATCGGTAATTATTGTATACAATGTTGCGGAATTGAATTCTGTTCAATTGATACTTTCACGACCGGCTATAGTTGGAATTTTTTCTGGAAATATTACTAAATGGAATGATATCGCAATTCAGAAAACTAATCCAAACATCACTCTTCCAGACGAGAAAATTATTTTAATAGCCCGTATTGATAAAAGCGGAACGACAAATGTCCTCACTCAAGCTCTGTCCAGCTTTAGTTTAAATTGGAAAACGGAATATGGCGTGTTTAGTGAGGGCCTAAATGCAAATGAAACTGAACCCATTTATTGGGGAAAAGGTTATGTTAGCTACTACGGATATACCAGTGTTGGTGTTTCCCACTTAGTTCGGGCAATTAAGTACTCCTTGAGCTATCTTTCTCATGATGCAGCCCTTGACAACACCTTGAAATATGCTCTAATTAAAAATAAAGCTGGACTAGTAACTAAACCAAATAAATTTCATATTCAAGCAGCAATGGAGGGTATCACTTTTAGCGATAGGTTCACAGCTAAACTTATAGATTCTCCTCACAAAGATGCCTATCCATTAGCGACATATACGTATATGATAGTGCACCTTACTACAGAACCAGACTGTGAGAAAATGGTTGAGCTTTATCGATTTATTGAACATTTCACTGGGAACAGTCAATTTATTGAACAAATTGAAACCCATTATATGATTCCTATTTCAGAGAAAGTTGTGAGTGCAATCAAGACTAGAATTCTTGATAAGATGCTTTGTAATAACCACTTTTCAGTCAAAAAACTTGTTTCAGACCAAAAATATCAAGAAAAACTATTTATTGATCCACTTCGATTTCTATATTCAATTGGCATTCCAGTTATGATTGTTATATTTATAATTAGTATGCTGATCATTACAATCATTTGTTACCGTCAACGACGAGATATTATCAGGAATGTCTGGCTTATCAAAGCAGAGTGTATTTACGAATTTGATTCAAACACATCGAAATCTACACTTAATAGTATTAAACACAGCAGCCTCAGTCTACGAAGCGGCAATAACGTGCATCCCCAACCCCGATATCTATACCTTGATCAAGACATAGGTCTGACTGATTGCGGTCCGGAGCGTACCTTTCTGTGGAATGTAAGAAGAAAATTGGTCTCAATTAGATTCCTGAATCACGTCAATGTTCAAAGATTTTTTGGCCTCACGGTTATGAAGGATACATTTGCCGCGGTAACTGAATTCTGTCAAAAGGGCTCCCTCTCGGAAGTACTGGTCAATAAGTCCTACACCCTAGATGACAACTTCAAATTTTCCATGGCAGTCGATGTGAGCTTTGGAATGCAATATCTACACCAAAAGGGTATAATTCATGGTCTACTTTCATCGCACGCGTGCATCATCGATATCAAATGGACCGTCAAGATTAGCGATTGGTACTTGCATACAATTTATGGGGTAATTATTATAAAGGAGGTTTGTTTTCACTATCTAGTATATACTTCAATCTTGCTAAAATTAGTTTTTGAAAGAAAGAAAGAAATAATTATTTAATCTTTTTAAGAAAAATTTAAAGGCTGGGATAAGTCAAAGAAGTTGTTTAATCAGAATTAGATTTTTTATTTATTTTCTACATTGATTTGCAGAGTACATATTTCTACATTAATTTCTAAATTAATATTTTATATAATTTTTTTCCAATTATCACTTCATTTAATGTTGTCGATTGAAAATTGTATATTTATGATATCAACTAAAAATAGTTTTTGCGTCGTTGAGGCTGTTTTTAGAAAAATATTGTTTGTAAGGGTGAATTTGTGAAACAAAAATCTTGATTTGTCAATTTAGCTCATTTGATCATTTATCAGTAAATTGTGTCATTTATTTATAAATTTCTAAATTATTTCATTTTAAATATAATTATATCAAATAGAAGATGACAGGTTTGAGAATTGTGAATTGAGAATTGAGAATACTGTTCCGGTGTTGGCAATGTTGATAAAAAAAAAGTGATTATCTGAAAATAAACATATACTTTTCATATTAACTTTTCTGTAGCAGATTATTCTTTGACAATAATTGCAAACATCTCAGGAATTTGTCATTTATATTAATAAATAAGTGTTTAGTTCGAAATATTTAGTTTACTCACAAACAGCAAATCATTTTATTTAGATTTCAATATATTATAGCAGTCATTAAATTTACCGAAAGTTGCATATTATTTGTTTTTATTTAGTTTACTTATTTGGTTATATATTTATTACAATTACCACATAAAATAACTAAACGAAATTGTATTCAAATCTTCACAATTATGTCATGAAGGTCGAGTTCAGCAAAACTCCTTATTTTTAATATATATATTTAATATTTATCGTTTTCTGCCATTTTTTCTTGACGTTCAATCGACCGTTGCTGTAACCGATGCACTAACGTACGATTTTTTAAAAAATTAAAATTAGTAAATTTTCACAACATCTACATAAAGTATCACCATCATAAATATATTCTACGTATGATTCGTCAACACGTTTAAGACATAGACTATATTTAAATAATTAAATTTATATCTTTTTTACTTTCCATCATCACGAATTATATAGCTTTATGGCGTTATAAGTCATATTTTATCACCTTTTGTTACTGTCGACATCTGTAAATTTACTTGTTCAGAATAAATAAGCCACCTGAAATTACCGTAACAAATGCATAACTTCTCTTAAAAGCAGTTTTTTATTCATCTTACATTGTAGAGTGAACTGCAAAAAACCACATTCAACAACATAGTTGTTCCACTGAATGTTCCAACCGCAGCTCAGGAATCGGTCGCAACCAGTGC
The DNA here is from genome assembly GCA_034780555.1 of Coelogynopora nodosa. NCBI lineage: Eukaryota > Metazoa > Platyhelminthes > Proseriata > Coelogynoporidae > Coelogynopora > Coelogynopora nodosa. Next base: position 13,748 of record JAUZND010063552.1, on the reverse strand, counting down.
AACACAACACACACGTTGGACCGCGCCTGAACTGCTCACAAACTCGAACTGCCTTATTGGTGTCGACTTCACTTCCGACATCTACAGCTACGGCATCATTCTAACCGAAATCTGGAGCCGAGAACCCCCCTTTGAGACCTACGTGGACATGCCCGAGAGCGAACTTTTCGAGAATCTTCGTCTTTACAAGATCCAGCCACAGCCGCCCAACTGTATGCCGGAGAAGGTGCGCGTCCTGCTTGCCGCATGCACAAATCGGAATCCCCTACGTAGACCGACTTCTTTCATCATTCAAAAGTCTATGAAGGATGCAAATCCGTCGAAAAAAGTGTTCTTGACTGTATGATGTCGGCAATTGATCACTACATACAAAACCTAGAAGAGATCGTATCGGAGCGCACGGGGCAGTTAGAAGAATCGAAAAAGCAAATGGAGTCTTTGCTTCATGAAATGCTTCCGCCAAGTGTTGCTCGGAAACTGACAATGAAACAGACTGTGGAACCTGAAGCCTACGACTCGGTCACAATTTACTTCTCTGATCTGGTTGGATTCACGTCCATATCAGCTACCTGTACACCAGTTCAGGTATTTTAAAGATTCTTAAAATTGTATTAGATAAAAAATAAACTTTATAATATTTAGAAACGCCAATTAGAAACATATGATACAATTATATGATGCTAAAAATTATTGTTGAATATTTTATTTTGTAATTGTCTGTTTAATTTGTACATTTTTAAATGTATAACACTTAAATCATATAAAGTTCAGCTACAGTTTATGGCAACAATTTAAATACCATTTAATGTATGTATGAAATAACTATAGAGCTAATAGCATTAAATAAGAGTATTAGATGATAAGTACCAAAAATTAAATACAACATTTATAAAATCAATTAAATATAGCTAAGTATACAAATAGACAAAAAGACTGAACTAGTTTATTGCACGAGGTCTAAGACTGAACTAGTTTTTTGTACGAGGTCAAAGACTGAACTAGTTTATTGTACGAGGTCAAAGACTGAACTAGTTTACTGTGTAAGGTTAAAGGCTGAACTAGTTTACTGTGTAAGGTCAAAAGCTGAACTAGTTTACTGTACGAGGTCAAAGACTGAACTAGTTTACTGTACGAGGTCAAAGACTGAACTAGTTTACTATACGAGGTCAAAGACTGAACTAGTTTACTGTACGAGGTCAAAGACTGAACTAGTTTAATGTGTAAGGTCAAAGACTGAATTAGTTTACTGTGTAGGTTAAAGACTAAATGAGTTAAGTGTATGAGATCAAACACTGAGAATAATGAACATGTTAATTGTTGTCATGAGTACGACTAAGTTATTAACATAATTTTATAAATATGACGAACTGCCAAAAAACTAAAACAATAGAGATTTCAGCTAACAGTATGGATTATATAGCTATACTGCAGACTAAATATGATGTTGGGTATAATCTAAGATAGCGATAAGACTTAAACAGAATTTTGGCATTATATATTTCAGATAAATAATTTGAATTGTCTGCCTCAGAAATTGTTTATACATTGTTAAAATTTATTCTACTTTTAATATTGTCATTTAAATTGCTGGTTTCCACGATATATTTGTAAGTCTTATTAATATGGTAAAATATGTCAACTATTAATCTCTTTCTATCATACATATTGCTCTATATTAAAATAAATTTCCTGTTTTTAAAAATTTACACATTTTCAATCGTTTTTTCATCATGAAATTGATTACAAAACAAAAATACAAATTTTAATTAAAAGCTTTTTCCACTAAGCTCTGTTCTAAATACAGTTCTAAATTTGCATCAATGTAACTAACTACAATAAATTGAAAGTTTATGTCCTAATTGACGATTAACAGTTTTATGTTTAATAATGAAATTGAATTCTTTCCAATACATATTATATAAGTCTACAATAAGGGGACTTTCATTGCCACTGATTGGGATGTCTTTAATCTGTTTATAAATATAAGTACTAAATTTAATATAATAATTAAATAGAATGAAATCAAAGGTAAGTCATAAATCAAACTGTGTTAATAATAAAAATAGTTGTCATATTTTTACTGGGAGTTAATTTTCAGAAAAACATTTAAAAAAATATATTGACAGCAATGTTTAACTGTTGGTTACATTTAAACACTTCAACAACTAGAATTATACAAATATATATACGAGAAAATTATTATTTTCATTCAAATTTTTAGATGAAACAATAAGTGTGATATAAAATATACAAAAGTTAAAACTTTTGGCTTAACATTTTGATATATTATTATCTTAAGTATCTAATCAATTGAATTAATCGCCATAGTATTGGAGTGCAAAGGCAATGCTCAATTTCTGCTGCTATAATTGCCAGTACTATTTTCACGGATAAAAAATATCTATTAATTATTCGCCATATATGTATAATGGGAGTGCTTATATTTACTTATAGGTTGTAGACTTACTCAATGCCCTCTACGGCCATTTTGATGAAATAGTTGAAAAGTATCAGGTCTACAAAGTCGAAACAATTGGTAAGTGGAGAAATCTTTTCTATCCCCTTGTAGCCATGAGATTTATAGAAAACTATCCCGTTGTAGCCATGTGGTTTATAGAAAACTATCCCGTTGTAGCCATGAGGTTTATAGAAAACTATCCCCTTGTAGCCATGTAGTTTATAGAAAACTATCCAGCTTTAGCCATGTGGAACACATATTTACAACTGCAACACATCATTTTTCATAAACAATAACAAACGGTATTTAGCATTCGCTTAATATAGAAAAAGCCGTCGCGTAGCAGTGTATGAACAACCTTTTTTTATTTTTACAATAAGAAAATGCCCATTCTAATTCCTTAAAAAATATAAAAGGACAACCAACTGTGAAAGTTATTTAATATTACATATTTTTATGTCTAATTCTATTTGTTGGCATTCACAGTGTGTAAGTATTGAATGAACTGTTTTTAATGTCTGATAATACAAAGCTATTGTAAATGTCAGGATATTTTCGGTCCAATGTTTTTTGGTATTATATCGTTAGGCCTACTTAATTATCTCAGTGTGTATATACAATATATAATCATTTTTATGCAGAAGATTTTTATTTACAAGCCACATAATTAGCAGACACCTATTGAGTCGTATGAATAAAAACAATTAGTTGCTGCGTGTTTTTAGTTATATTAAGAACAATTTCCTTCTTTGATTTTATCTGTATTAATTAAAATAAGCAATTAATGGTTAATAAAAAAAAGTGTAGGTATAGTACTATTTATTGGTAGCAAGTTCTATTAGATCTAAGCTTTTGATTGAATTGCTATGTATAAAAATCAGACCGTTATTACTGCATATTGCACTATTGTATGTCTATTCAAGAATATCTATCTGTGTATTTAGATTTTATTACAAAGTAAGTTTTGTTATTATATAGTGAGTACTTTTGTTTAAAATGCTATATATGAACACAATGTAATGAAACTGGACTATCAAATGTGTATATTTACTCTATTTATTATCTTCATTACTTTATTATAATTTATTCTCTTCACGTTATACTTATTTTAACTTTTTTTCACTTTAAGAATAGAAAGTTGCCCTTTAAAATTTGGCCGGACCAATTATAGTAAACTCCTTCCTTGTTACATATTTTCGTCAACCAGATATAAAACTGATTTAAAAGTTGTATTTACATTTTTATATAATTAAGTTTAAAATGGTTAATGTGCAGGGAACTTGTTAAGTGATATTTTTCGTCTAGAATTTAAAAATTATTTGAAAAGTCTGGTTTCCATGAAATTATTTTCACAGTTAAGTGAAAATTTAACCACAAATGGTTTAAAGTTTACCTATAAAATGGTAAATATATTTCTTTCCTATTATAATAGAGTAGGATTTTTATTAATGGTGTTTCATTGCCGTTATATTATAACGGTTATTGTTTTACTTTCACTTTCATGTTAGAAAGTCCCGCTAGCTAAAAATTATTACCATCATTTATTTGCAATATTTTTTCTGTGAATAAAAGAGCCCTTCGCATATATATTTTTATGACCATTAAGTATATTTCATATAAGGATCAACGGAATAATATTTTTAAAACACTTTAAGTAAAATTGTGTTTACGTTTTCTGTCCGTCTTATTCTTTTCTGTAATATATATAGTAGCCTACTTGATTAGTATAATAACATTAATTAATTAATTTAATAAAATATTGTATTTTAATTCAAAATCAAAATAAAAATAAATGAATTAAAATTAAAATCGCACGTGTTTTTAACCATAGAATATTTAGCTTTCATTATTAAATGTTTTATAATTTATATATTATTGACAGTTAAAAATACATAATTATGCATTAGTTAAATCTTACTAATTCTTCTAATATATTTGAAATTAACTTTGCCATTTTGTGGTAGGATAACAATGTAGTAAAATTATATTAATTAAAATATAATAAATATTTCTTAAATACAGATACGTTTTACAAAGAAAGTCATTTCAATTTTATGTCTTGTATAATTTCAAAAAACTTATATTTAAAAAAATAATCTATGAAATTATTTAAATAATAACACTTTCAGTAAAATTTTAGTCATAAATTAATAATATAAAATATATATATTTAAAGAAACCAACAAACTTGAATGTTTTGAAAAGTATTTTTTTAAACATATAGAATAATAAACAATATGTATGTTAACACGTGTTATCGTTTCTGTATGTTTATATTTATACGATGACTATATCCCACTTTGTATTTTCTATTTTGATTGACTAATTTTCAGCTTTACAAAGTGAACTTCATTTTATTAAACAGAATCCTTTTACAAAAAAACTATTTTTTTTATTATATCGAAAATTTTACATTTTTCATATATATTATTCTTAAAATTAGGAATCACTGTTCACATATACAACAATTATTTTAACGATACGATAAAATGAAATAAGTCAAAAAGTAAATCAAAGTTTACTTTCCTCTAAGATAGTGTTTGCGTGTGAAATGTTCTAATTTATTATTTCTTAAAATAGTTTTTCTAAACCAAAACCTAAATTTTATTTTATATATTCCTCGATTAATGTAATTTGCCTGTATTGTTTATATATACAAGTCCTAAAATTAATATTATTTGTGCGGATATTCTATTGTACGTGTTAACTATAAATTATCATTCTGTATTTTTTTAAAGTATTACTTTCCCGATTATGTGAATATTTTATTATGAATTTAATATAGTTCATAAATACTCACAAAATCTTTATAAACAAATAATGTAAGCTTTTCACATTTATGATAATAAACATTTTATCAAAAAATAAATTAGAAAACTAGTTCAATTATAAAAAGGGGGAGAGGGGGAGAGGAAGAATATTTTCCGATCTCAATTGTGTAAAATGATTAGGAATTTCATTGATAATACTTATCTTAACAATATTTAACTGTCTAACTACCGTTGGTCAAATCATTATCTTATAGTGTATCTTATAATGTATTTTATAATGCATGTTATCAAAGTATCTTCAAATTATTCTTAATTCCAATGTACAATAGTCAAAGGTTCAAAACTTCATGAATTCTCCTAAATAATGTTTATGTGATGATATAAAAATTAAAATAATTTATACATTTATAAACACATACAAAATTCCATTTAAAAAATGCACATTAAACTACCGCGTGATTCAATTAAATGAAGTTCTATATGAATTCACAATTCAGATTCAATTATGAAATAACTTTTGTTCAAAGTGTGGATTTTAGCTGACGTTAAAACCTCTTATTGCTACAACTTTTTTTGAGATCTACAATAGGTAAGGTTTGTCGGTAATCGGAAACGAGTCAAGGAGCACACGTGTTGTCAAGGTCCACATGTGTTGTCAAGGAGAACATGTGTTGTCAAGGAGCACGCGTGTTGTCAAGGAGCACACGTTTTGTCAAGGAACACACGTGTATTTAGGGAGAACACGTGTTGTCAAGGAGCACGCGTGTTGTCAAGGAGTACACGTGTTATCAAGGAGAACGCGTGTTGTCAAGGAGCACACGTGTTGTCAAAGAGCACACGTTTTGTCAAGGAACACGCGTGTTGTCAAGGGGTAAACGTGTTGTCATGACGTACACGTGTTGTTCTGCAACTGTCTGAGCCATTAACTAGGAGTAGTCCAAATATTACAGCCGACAGTTTTTTCTCAAGTTTATTTCTCTCAAAAAGTCTCATGGATTGGGGATTGTCTTATATTGGCAAAGTAAAGAAGAACAACCCATTTCTAACAGACGCATTTCAAAATTCTAAGAATCGGGAAGTGTTTACATCAGGTTTAGCAAACCAAAGAGAGACTACACTGATTTCGTACACTCCTCAAAAGGTTGAAATGTTACATTGATGTCTACAATGCATCACAACTGCGAAATTGATATTGAACGAGAAGATAAGAATCCGAAAATCATTCTTGTCTATAATCAAATGAAGGCTGAGTTGATAACTTAGATAAACTTGTGCGTACCTACTCGACAATGACCAATGATTTTGTTCGGAAATTTCATGGACATTGCTGCAAATAATGCTCTGGTTTGCTATCTTTTCACACATACCAACTACAATGAAGGTAGATCACACTGAACACGTTTTTTGTTTCTGGAGGATTTAGCAATGTCAATTATCAGTGATGCAGTGGAACAATGTCAAACCCAGGACAACGCCGTCCATTCAGTTCATATCCCACTTCAACAAAGTGAGAACCCATTATAAAAAAAAAATTAAATGAATATATTTAATATATTTATAAAAACAATTATTATTTTACATTGTAAGAAGAGTCTGCTTTTTAAACACATGTCATTTTCGTCCTATGACAATGCATTCTATATATGTATAACATAGACTTAGTCTCACATTTATGCGCAACGCGCATGAATTCACTGCTACATGTCTCTATAATATGATAGTATGCTTCTCAATCACACATATAATTATCATTTGAAAGTGTTAAGTGAAAGTGTTAAAGTCAAACTAATTTACGTATACATCATTTTCAGGCCAAAACATAAACACTGCCAAAAATGCCCACGTCACCAGGATAGAAGACCACTGTGGAATGTGATAGATGCCCATAATCCCTTGTGTAGAAATTTATTTTTTCCCTGGTTGTGAAAATTGTTAAAACATTCAAAACTGTAATTGCTTTTCAACTTTTCAACTCTATTGTATTATTACAGTTTGTTTGAAACATAACAATACTTTCGTTTTAGATTCATATTTTGACCCCATTCAGTAGTTACATGTGCTTTTTTAACAGTATCTTACCTATGCATATCTTATCTGCAACTATTGTATTAACGGCGTTAATGTATTCCATGAATTCAATAGGTATATTTAATTTATAAAATTATAGATATTATATTGTTGATTATTTTTATTTATATATGTCTAACAATAAAACATCCTCCAATTCCAATAATACGACCCCCCCCCCCCCCCCAAGTGATGGGTGCTTCTAGTTTATACGGTTATTGGTCATATGCAATTTGTACCTACAGTAGGTATATACCAATTTGTTTCAAAATTTTTTATCTGTCGGACAATTGGAGTGCTCCCTCCCAAATCAAAAATTCAGGCGCCTGCGTTTTAATACAATTAATCAAATTATTTATAGCTGTTTTTTAGAGCTCATTATCGATGAGCTAATGCATTTACTGGATGATAATTTTGTTATAATTAATGGCATGAATACTAACTATGACAATAATTATTTCTTAGCTCGTAAGCTTTAATTAAATAGTTCCGTTATGTGATAATATTTGCGGCATAATTATTGTATGAAAAGAATAAACAGTTTATTTTAAAAATCCAATTAGTCAAACAAACAGAATCGTATATTGTGATCATAATGAGATATTTTAAAATAAACTAATGAACATAAGCTATCTAAATATTTTCCTAATTACACATGAAAGGGAAATATTGTAATACAATACTGTTTCGCTGTAAAGCACAAATACAATACGGCTGGTGTATCAAATATTATGTATAATTACGTCATTTTTCTAAAAAAATATATTCAAAAACATAATTTTTTGTTTTGTGTTTTTTCAGACTAAAAATATTTTTTGTTAATAATAATTGTTTCAAAATTATAAATAGTGGATGATATAATAGTACCGTGAGCGGTATTGTTTGTCTAATTTTAATTAATTCAACTATTATAGTCTTAACATCTCCCAGAATAACATGCATTTATACCGGATATTTTTTTTATAAATTAAAAAGCAATACCATGATATATAGAAAGCATTAGTTTTACATATATGATGTTATTTAATTTTATTAAAAATGTGTTTTTATGTGATTGGACGTAGATATTTCAAGTCTTTCGTAGAATAGTAAAAGTAACAAATACACTACTAAGTATTACATATTTTTGATAATGCCTTCATATACTTAAAATATATTATTCTTTTAAGTAACAATATAGGTTTAATTTGTTTAATATCTTTGTTAAAATAATAAAAAATGATAATCAATCTAGATTATACAAATGATTTTTTTATATATATCCTTATTATTTAATTGTCTAATAATAATCAATTATAATTAAAGTAAATTTAACATAATTCGAATTATTCTGTTTTACTTTAATTTCTTGTATTTTTTCATTCATTTTATTTATTTCCATATGTTTTACTTAACATTCTTCATGATTCGATGTTACATAATTATGCCTGCTACACACTTAGGTGTTCGAACAGATGTATTACAGATGAGTATAGCATTTCAAACTGCTCGAACAGACAAGATTGTGTTGGAGTTTCCATAGCAACGGTCCTAGTCTAGTAGTCAAGAATGTGTATTTCACTACTTATAGCTATGCATAAGAGTTAACCAACCAAGCTGGTTTTATCGGCACCATCCTTTGACCGAAAACGGTAAAAACATCGATTGCAAATGAAAATATAGCTATGCTATGTATTATTTGAAATACATAAATAATTGAGAATTGTATCCTATATACAGTAAATAAAAATAATCAAATGGTTAGTTATCTACGATTCCGAAATAATATTAATACGAGTATAACGCGTCTTTTAAATCATCAATTTTTATTAAATTTGTTGCCTAGAATTTACAGTAAATGAATTAACACCTGGACGTATAGCAACTTTTTGTATATTAAAGTTTAATCATACACACTCATGGTTGTTGAAGCATACCTTTGCATAAGAATTAAAAATCATCAGTGTATTTGTTATAGTTATAAGGGTTAAGTATGTATTGAAGCCTATATCACTATATACATACTGTTCGCACAGCCAAATGTATACTGGGCTAAGGATTAATAATTTAATTAAAACACAATTTTAACTTCTAGGTGACGCTTATCTGGTGATTTCTGGTCTACCGGTGAGAAACGGAATTCGACATGCCGTTGAAATAGCCAATTTCTCCTTGGATGTTCGTCATAGTGTGAAGAATTACCGAATTCCACACAATCAGATGCCGATGCAAATTCGAATTGGAGTTCACAGTGGGGCAGTGGTTGCTGGTGTGGTGGGAACTAAAATGCCGAGGTACAGCAATGAAGGCTAGTCCACGTTGTTTATGTATGATATGCATAAACTGCTTTTTCTGTAGAGTTAGATTTCTTTATTTAAAAAAAGAGAAATCTCTATAAATAGATGAATAAGAACCATTCCAATATTTGATGCAATTGGTGGTGAAGAGTCCTCATAGTCCTCTACATATATCTCCACTAAATAAGATTTTTATTAGTTTTGAAAATAATTTAATTTTGTTAATTTGATCAATATCGTCAACAACCATAACATTTATTTAAGCCAGACCGTTTGCCAGGCGGATTCACTTATTTCAAACATTTAATTCGAAATTATGAATTTCACACTTTATCTTGGGATGTATTTTACTCCTGTTATCCAAGACTTTTTGCAGAACATAAATATTTATATATATATAAAGACAGGATGATTGACTTCATAAGACGACAAATTTACATTAATCTGAAGTTACTATAGAACAACAGCTAGCCAGGATCATCATCATCACCGTCATCATTATTACTCGGATATCATACGCTGCGCACAAAACGATACATATTATATAAAATATCATCAATTTATGAGGGAGACAATATACTATTCTATAACATTTGTATGACTAATTTTTTAACTACTTTAAACTCATAAATATATGTAAACATCTAGATATTTATAAAATATAATATATCTATATATGTAATTAATATGTAATATCCAAATATCTGTAAATCCATCCTTTTATTAATGTGGAAATTATGTTTTTTTCCAATCCACAACAGACAGGTATTTATATAAGTGGGGGAAGAGGGGCAACACCTTAAATTATAATAATATATATTATTAATAATATATATTATACATACCGTAATATTTCTTGCTTTATTAGTTTGCACCGAAGTGTTTCTATTATTTTTTAAATAAAAAATATATTAGCCTATCATTGATTATAATTATCAACATTATAAAATGGACAGAATTTCTGTCACGTTCTTGTGAAGCGTAGTTCATTCATTTAAAATGTTTTAATATATTAATACACAAGTTTAAAAAGATTTAACTTTCACGTCGACGTTACAAGATTTATAAATATACATAGAATACCAAAAAAATAATTAAAACCCTAAAACTACTCTTAAAAAAATAAATATACCTCTATAAAGACTTAAAAATCTATATAAATAATATCAATGCACACAGTTCTCTCCGAATTGAGAACATTTTTCTATAAAAACACATTATAAAAGAATATCAGGCTTATTATTGTTCGTGTTTCAGAGACACCCTACCGTTTTTATAATTAATAAATTTGATATTATTACCGATAAATTACTTTTGTGCAAACAAAAATTGTAGACATCTTACACATATAGTTGACTTTAAGTTAGTGTACAATGAGTGTGAGGAACCAACTTGTGAGGAACCAACTCTAGAGCTTTACTCATTTCTTTTAAAATAAACTTCGCGACGTTAATGTAAAAAAAAATTAATGAATGTTAACAAAGTGATTCAACTATTAAGTTCAAAACTGCACACTTACCTTTAAATATATGTCATTATACGTTTATGCATTTACAAGTTGAGCTAAAAATGCGGAGTGTTTGTTTATACAGAATTTTGTAGCATTTGTCTAAACTAAATTATGAGTAAATGAGTGGAGTTAGTTATATATGTAATATACACTGTATTTATTATTACACATTCATATTTACAAATAAAATTTTCCTCAAAATTGGGTTTTTAACCAATTTGCAAATAAATACTTCATAAATATTGCCACTAACTTTCGGAAAAAAGGCAAAAAAATATTTTTTCAATATCATTTTAATGATAAGATTCCCATATTTGTAATTTATCATTAAAAAATCAAATTTAAAAATAACAAATACAAATATGTAAATGGTACATGGTGCACTATATACCATTGTGCAACACTATATTTCCAATCTCTCATTGTTATTTGCATGCGGCCTTCTTTTCACCTGCCAAGATACTGCCTATTTGGTGATACAGTGAATACAGCTAGCCGAATGGAATCAAACAGTCTACCGATGAAAATTCAACTTTCCCCTGACACCAATGCTCTTCTCGAGAAAATTGGGGGTTACAATATTAAATGCCGTGGTGAAATAGAAATTAAGGTAAATTAGAGAACGAAAATAAATTAATTATTTAACAAATAGCATTTACATTAATCAGCTAATATTACTGTACTATATTAATGTATATAGCTATTTTAAAGTATGTTATATTTTTATTTGTAGTATAGTACACAGAACGCAGCTAGATGACATTTTTACTGTTGCGTGTTGTCAAGCTATACCTCACCATTTCGACCATTATTATCTGTTATGAAATTATTTGTACCGATATCTTTTATAACAGATTTTGCTAGCATGCTATTAAGGATATACCTACATAATCTCTGCTTGTTTATATTATTGATGCTGTAATAAAATATTTCTACCAATATTATAATTATTATAGACAACTGCTCTGCAGGCGTTTCTCCTCTCTCGCTTCTAGTGTGTACCTTGACTTGTTTACATGTCGAGGGATAACTTCAATATTTTATTTTTTGTATTATATATGTTTTAATGTGTAAAGAAACGTTGGTTTGGAATTGTCTGAAGTTCTTATAAATAGATAATGCTTTTAGAATGTACTGTTTCCAACCCAGACTATTATCCTAAGATAATATTTTGTAACATTATGTTTTTCATTTTAGTAATAGTTTTCCTTAGTGTAGTTAAGTTACTCATGTTTTCGTTAATTACTATTGTTGCCCTTTGAAAAATAAATTATCTGAAATTGTTTGTTATTGTTTTCTATAGCAGCTGTCATTTAGAATTACAATAAAAATTGTTATCGTTAGACTACTACTCTTTTAGCTCTAATGTAAATTCAATTTATGCAGTCATATGAGTAGTTTGATTGGGTGAGTGCATCTGAAAAAACGACATTTGTATGAGAAAAGTCACTTCGAAATATATTGGCGTTACATATCGATGTTTCCCTCTACTGTTACACAAATATTGATATGTTAATCCATAACATACAAAAATGACAAATAATATGCAATGTAGTATTACACTTTAGAAAGCTAAACAGTAATCTCATAGTGTTATGGCGACATTTGTCAAAATCCGTAATTAATTCTTTTTTTAAATGTAAAATGCGAAAACATAAAATATATTTCGATTCGATAAAAATATATGAACAGATATAATAACCAGTAATTATTGTGTTCTTCAATTTTTTCAGGGTAAGGGAATGATGACAACTTATTTTTTAGAAGGCCGTTTGGAATCTTAAAAGATGGACTGAATACATGATCTATCGAGTGCACCCAATACCATGCTGTTTCTTTTTAGCCTATATCTATGTGTATCCGTTGTGATAAAAGAATGACATATCATTATTTTCTTACAGAGATAAATTGTTGTTCTCACAGTAATAAACATTGCAAAGTCTTTTGAATATCAATGTCAGATGTAATAGCATGCACCTTTAGTTTAATTTGGTATTCAAAACGTTTATTGTGTACTCAATTATGCACATATATCTTACTGTCCTTTATTTAAAATACCTACTTTAATAAAAAAAATATTTCTATATGTATACCTTAAAGTTATTACTTGTTTTCTTAATAAAATGATTGTTTACAACCTCTAGTTGTATGATATTTATAGTTTTATTGCAATAACAAATAATAATATAAATAGTCAGCGTCCAATATAATATAAAAATACATTTAAAAATTAATTACTGTAACTATTATGTATTAAATATAGATAATATGACTATCAAAAGAAATGTTTATTTTAAATTGCAAGAATTAAACATTTGTAAATTAAAATTTATTATTAGGAAAAAACACGTAAGCCCCTCTAAATGGTATCCATTAAAAATATTTCTAAGTGGACCCTTTGCAGTTATAGTGAATGTATTAAAAAAATTATTGAAAAATAAAATAAATTTATATAAATCGACTGGACAAAAATTATACATTTATGGCCCTGTCACACCTTGAGGATTTAGCAAGCGTATTCCAACGTATGTAAAACGTTGGCATACGCTGAAAAAGAAGAAGTTTTTTCAAGATTTGGGCGTATACATACCGTATTCATAAGGAGTTAACGTATACATAGCGTATTAGTAACTTATACAGAACGCATTGATAACTTATATGTAACT
>JAUZND010063551.1:0-40097 GCA_034780555.1 Coelogynopora nodosa | reverse complement strand
GAGGGGAGGAGGTAGGGGGAGAGGGGGGTAGGAGTGGGTTTGGGGTCAAAGGTCAAGGTGTGCGGCAGAATCGACTCTTCCTATACTACTCAAATATAACAAAATATAATATTTATTTTTGATTTTATGTAAGACAACTTGAGATAAAAACGGTCCAATTTATCAAAATCTATACGAACAAGATTAATAATAATCGTTATTTTAATCAATGCATTATGTTTTCTGTTTCGATTTATCAATCAATACTTTTTATGTATTATCATGACGGGCAGCTTGTGACTGTTGACGTGAATGCGTACGATTATAAATACGATGGGATATATAAATTAATGGAGCATCTCTAATTTAAACATAAATCGTTTCCTATAAGCTAGTGACATATATGCTGCTGGTGGCATATATATTATATTCTTTCTTTCTTTTTTTATTTCTACCTACATCTGCCAGTTTGTTGATATTTACTTGTTTTTTATACTATATATTTAATAGTGTATAAAGCACATTTACATTACATAACCAATAACGTTGGAGTACAGCTCTATAACATAACTGTTCTCATTTACCAAGCACTTAAGTGCAGCCCTCTTCCGCTCCTTATTTTGTTCACAAACCAAAGCCTGGATATATATATATATATATTATGTTGTAAATGTATTATTTCTTTAGAGAGAAGTATCGATTTTTTTTCTCAGAAAACATTTTATTTATTCAGCTAGCTATTGTTTTCAGAAGAAAAGATTCCTTTCATGTAGTTAAGCTGCGAGTATTTTTGACTGCTTATGAGGCTTCAGCATATTATATTATATATATATTGTATATAACACGAAAACAATGAGTTTCTAAAAATAAGTAGTAATTATAAGATTATTTTGATATACAAAAATACAAAAATACTAAAACAATACAAAATTATGTTATAACGCGTTCATTTACATATTTAATCATTGACTATGCAAACCCGTAGGATTTAATTCAAAATAATATAGATTTAGCGTAATTGTAATGAAAATGATCAATTTAAATTATAATAAAAATACTTTCGCATAAACGTTGAATTGAAAAAGTTATTGTAGAATAAAACAACATTTATAATTATACATAAATTATCCTTATCATTTGAGGTTACTGCGTAAAACTAACTTTTCAGTTAAGTGTTTTAAAGATTGAGCTACTTACTTTTGACAATACTTATACAACTATATAGACATTATGAATGCTGTATTAAATTTTAATAGTAATGCACGCACAATTTTAATATTATATTAAACTTTTGACAAATACTTTATGATAATAATATATAATGAAATGGAACAATAGTTTCCAACCTTTTTTGTAAAACAAATCCCTTGAAAAGTAATATACTTGTCTTATAATTTAAATTCATCATATTTGTTATCTACATTTTGAAATAATTTTATTTATTGCCTGCTGTATACAGAATTTAAAAATATTTTTGTGTTCTATTTTGAAATTATTATATTATATTATTTCCTTTGGTATTGATATTCTTGTTATGTTTTTCTTTGAATATTTATAAGTTTTACTTCTTTTTTTCAAATACCGAAATAAATTAATTTCTTTAACATATCCACAAAATGAGCTTCAATGATATATATATTGTATATATATATATAACCAACGTATAGGCCTACTATGTGTGTGCTGAAATTAAGATTTTGTTATTTAGTGAACTATAATACTCAATACTCAAGTGAACCTCAATACTATAAACTATTGAGGAAATATGATTTACTTGTACAATGACAATGCAGTAATATTATTAGCTATACAATACTAAAACAAAATATTTTATGAAATATTTTTAGATCAAATCAACTTTATTTAATAATGACCCACATTTTTTAAAATGAGCTATTGAAATATAGTAGAATCCCATGTAGGATGTATTATTAATTATTATTAACAGTCCAGAAGTTTCGATAACACTCTTGTGGCAGTCATTATCAATCAACATTCGAAATGATATACAAGATTTGATAAATATATTTAATTTATTGTACTCATTGTACTACATCTTATACGTTGCAAGTTGTTTAGAGGTATTTGTAGACGATCACAAAATTCTTCATGTCTATGTTTGCTATATGTTTACTATTTGTTTGTTACATGTTCGATTATTGCGTTAGTCAAAAGTATGCATGTCACCTATATTATACTCTCCATTTGTTTATGTTTGAAAAAACCTATAACCACTACATCTAGTTTTAAGCGATTATTTTAAAAAAGGAAATATTGTTACATGGTGATCTCGAGTTAGAGTAATGTAACAGTCAGAGTGAATAATGGTTACAACATTGGTGGAAAAATATGTGGTTTGTCAATAGACCAATAACATATTGATTTTTTAAAAACATTTTCTTAGAGCAGAGCAGAGCAGAGTAGTGCAATCTGCTAGAGCAGAACAAAAACTTCGATATTTTAATTATTTTTAGAGATGAAGTTAAGAAACGTAACCATCTTTTTATATTAAAAAATTAAAATTAAATAATTAATAGGAGAATTAAAAGATGTCTATTATATATAACCAATGTTAGTTGGTCTATTATATAAAGGTAAACAAACGATTTGAACACAGTGTATCTAAATTTCTAATAAAATAATCATAAATACCACTTTAATAACACTTTAAAAGAAAATTCAGTAAAGATTAATTATATAATAAAATTTCGTATAATTTATTCACTATATTTGATATTTCTTACTTTCTCATTTTTCTCACTTGCATTATAGCCTATATTGGGAACTAATTTACAATAAACATTGATTAATTCGCTTAGTAACAAAACATAAAGACAGCCTTTTATGTAAGTATTTTATGTATTACTACACTAGGGAAATCAGTAAAAATGGCATTTGCATTCATAATGTATTAAAATGAAATTAAAACAAGAAATTAAAACGATAAACGTTTTTCAGGGGGCTAATAAGACAGTAAGTATTTTATATTAACTTTTAAAATAAAATAGCATTCGTTAAATATTTTATTAAGATAAGAATATTCTCAGACAGACTTCGATAATTTTTAATTATCAATTAACGTGATACGATTTATAACTTTTAATTTGAATTACTATTAAAAATGTACTACGCTGTGCAAATATCAATATTGTGGCCTTTTATATATTCATAAAAATGTTATATAAAATGACGATGGTAAAAATTAAGCAAAATCATATTTTTACACATTATACGGAGATAGGATAATAAACATAAAAAATTATTATTGATTGCACATATTACAATATATTTTATACAAATATATGAAATCATTTAAATAATAAATAAATAAATTATTGAATACAAATTTTATGAATGCATCTGCAACAGTTATACAGTTACAATAAACAATTAACATTTTCTTTGATAATAACACAAATCCCACTTTTTAAACTCACAATTCTGCAATATAAATTACAACAAAAGACTAGTTGCTAATATTTGTGCTCGTATGTTGCTATGGTTACAGGTCACATGACACCTGAAGGTCTCCTCTACTTTCTTATGGGAGAAGATTCAAGTTTACTTCCTCTGGAGCGGCTGGACTTAAGTCAGGATATGGACCAGCCAATGGCTCATTATTTTATAAATTCTTCCCACAACACATATCTCGCAGGTAAATATGTGTATATGTTGCTATCAGTGAAGTGGGAATGATTTTGTATGTTTGGGAAATATTTTTTTATTTTTCTTATTTAACCAATTCTTTGAACCTTTACATACATAATCACCTTTTTAATCTGTTTAAGTTCTTTATTGTAAAATTTCTTTTATTTCAGTTCGGTTCTGTTTCTTTTAATTTATTCATATTCTTGAATTTTGCTTTTTTTGTTCTATTTTTTTATTTTCTTCCTTTTGTTTTCTATTTTTATCTAATTTTGTTATATTTTTAAAATTTAATATAATTTAATTTGATTTGTTTCGTTTATTTTTCTTTCACTGCTTCCTTTTCTTTTTGTCCTTTTGTATATACATATTATTCTGTTTAGGCAAATTATTTCCAGTAAAACTCAAATTTTAATCAACTAATATCCAAGCTTTGTGGACCTCAAAACTATCTTAATAGGTAAACAAAATTGTAAAAATTAAATTAAATTTGAAAAATGTAAGTGGGACACTGAAAAATATGTAAATATTCGTGCCTAGATATAATTATAAGAATAATTTTCAAATATTCTTTATATTTACCATTTCTTTTATTACCTAAGTTTTATCTGTAATTTTAGTGTTACCTAGATTTTATCAAGGAATACCTCCCTTTTTTGAAGAAGTACAAATACATTTTTGTAAATAATACTTACATTTTCAAGGAAACAGCGGAGTTCCTGAATTGATATATTATTAAAAAGGATAGTGTTGAACGCGTTTAGACCTATGTGTAAACAAATTGTAATACTAGTAGTAGCATTTTTAATTGTGATTGTTTTCAAAATCTGTTAGATGTAAAGAACACCTTTATTTTAATTTGCCCAAAAAGTTCCATGTCACAAAAGTCCTATCGCCAAAATTAACACTATATCTTATTAGCTCATTTTTATTATGAAATATGCTATTGTTAGCGATGATATCGTTCATTCATTATACAAAATTGATTTTTATTTCTTAATGTGTCTACAAATAAGACACATTTTTGTTTATTTTAGAGATGTTGTTAGTATTTATTTTAATTATAGAATACAATACTATAAATGAACACCATTAACTAAAAACACTCGTGGCGCAGTTATTAATAAAATAAAATAAAAAGGGTGAAATCTTTTAATATTTTGACATTCATAGTACATTTTTTCACAAGAAACTTTTATATTCAAAGTAAAGGGATCGATTAAATACATGAATTAAAACAATTATAATGAAATATATATTTTTTGAACTGGAAAATGATGAAGTTATAAACTCTAATGTTGTGAAACAATTAAAACATATCTGAGTATTATGTTGTCTGTTTAATTTCATTCATATTACAGCCAATAGGGGTCATGGGATATTAATTAGAGATTTCTAAACTAATTAGTTAACTACTTTACACTCTTTAATTCACCCATTCCTAACTTATATTGTGTTAATAAAATAAAGTGTATAATAGGTATGATTTTTTTAAATATCTATGTGTCATATTGTACATATGTTGTTTACATATATACTTAGTTCTTCTAAATACATTCCCCGTTACGTAGTGTGCGAGCAGCAGTATATAATTAATTAACAGTTTAGCTGTAATATGCATACATATTGTATATATAAATATGCGAGCAGTTATCTATCTTTAGTTAACCCGGGATTATGATTCAATGCTTCTCCGTATTGTTATCAGATTGAGCAAGTTTTTACTGACGACAGAAAAAAGGTGATGCGAATATTTCTGTATCATATTTTTATTTGCAAGAATCCTTTGGTTTTGTCACATACAATTATGTTATTTGTTATCATCTACCCCCAATTTACGTTTCAAGTTTTTATTCTGATAGTATTTTTTGTAAACGTGAGTTGCCAACAAATGACATGATACAAATATGTGTTTCTGAAAATTGTCACTGTTTATATTAATCTCACAGTACTCTGAAATTTTAAAACTATATTGATTGTTATAGTTAACATGCAATCAAGCGAATAATTCAATTTAATTAAAAATACTGTGAAGCTTTTTAGAAAGTTATAATGTTAACTTTATTATATTATACAATCATGGAATCTTAAATTGTATTCTGCATTGATAATGGGAGGAATGCAAAACTGCCAAAACATAAACCGTTAAAAAAGGAAAGATTTAATAAGTTATTAAATTTTTTATATTTAAATATTGTATATGAAAGATAAAAAAAGGTTAAATTTTACTTTTATAAAATAATTTTTAAATGTAAGACTGGTAAATTATAAAAATAACTAAAATGTTTAAAAAATCGTTTCAAAATGACAAGCATTGGATTATTAGATAATACCTTTGTCCTGTTCATTATATCTGTTTATGCAAGTTTATTTGATCAACAACTGTTATATTGTTATATGGATGAATGTTAAGAGGTTAAAATGAGTTAACAATATTATTATAGAAAGTTTATTGAGTATAGTTTAGTCTACATTTAATCGATAATATGATGTCATCGAAATGGGGTTAAAACCTAATTCAGTTTTGTTTAGATTGAGAAATCATAGAAAATTGCTAGATTATAATAAAATCCCACCCTGACTATCTGGCACGATATGAAAGAGGTCGAATATTTGAAGGAAGTTGTAAGGACAGCAAGAGCGGTAATCTGTAGGATGCGAAACAAAAAATGAGTTAAATATTGTTGACTACATATAGTCTCTATCTTGTCTGCGATTATACACAATCAAATCCTTTTTAGGAAATGTTTAGCGTGTAACTGTACTTTTTAAAATATAAATGTTGAGTTTTTTTCGGATCGTTTCGCTAGAATGATTTTGTATTATGTAGCATGTTCCGTTAAATTGTTTATCTGGAGCGCCTTTCTGTGTCATTAAAGATCAATGCACGATTTCATGAAAACGTGTGCTGTAGTGGCTTGTCGGCACACTTTGATTTGTTATAAACAAAAAGGAGGAAGTTTCTGTGTTTATTTCTTGGCATACTTCTTCTTTGGCTTAGAGATAATATTCTTGACATTTTAAATTCTGTAAATTTATATTTGGATTACTGTTTTCATTGTATTTATTAGACAATCATTTGGTTTGTCAACTTTATCAAGGCCAAGTATAGTTTATCTGAGTCCTCTTAAATGGAAAAGTCAAATAATATAATACAAAGAAAAAATTAGTTAATATTTGAATTTAGTAATTTTAAAATAAATCCCCAAATTCAGAAAGTGGTGTACTGTTAAATATAATTTAATATAATAAGTCCATCTTTTAAAAAGAATTTTATTTCCTCAAAAAACCTTCCCGTAATGAATAAAATAGAATAAAAACGGCATATTAATTCATTACATATATAACTAATAATATTTACATAATTTAACAATATTTTTCTATTTTGTGTATCAAAAACTGAGTAATAATAAATTATCATGATTTACATTGGATCATTGGACTATCTAAATCCTCAATATACCACCACTAAAATAAACCAACTATAAAATAAAACAGAATAATATAAAATAAGACTATAATATTATAATATTAACATAAACATAAAGAATACGAAAACTACAATCAGCACCAAACTCTAGTGTCAATTAAGTTGCCAAATATATTATTTAAATGCAATAATCTGACATTTTAATAGCATACATAAATTAAACAGCTACACAATTAAAATTATAGCAATTAAAAATCCTAATATGAGCTTAATAGACGATGAAATGAAATATTGAAAAAACTACAATATTTCGTAGGTTTAGTTAAATATTTGTAATAATGATACTTTATTTCATGAACATTTCCGCTAAAATATAATTGTACATTTTTAAAATGTAACATTTTAAACATTTAAACTTTTTATACAATTTATATATTTAACATAAATACAAAGCAGTATATAACTATTCAACATGGCAGTTTTAAATATACTAATGATAATTATGCGAAGTACAATTATAGATAAATGAATCAATAAAAATATCTATAAAAGTCAAATGAATACATTAGTCGTTAGAGTACAAATAGTTTAGTATTTTTAATCGTGGAAAGTGGTTTCTCCAATATACTTATATATATTGGGCCTGGAATTATTTTTTGGTATAAAGGAGACACTTCAAATTGATATTCATCGAAAATCCATCGACAGATAATATTGACTTCATAAATATTCCATTTTGTTAATTAAATTCAAACTGCCATTTTTGCGTGCATTTTTACCGTTAATTTGTTTACGATTTTCAATGTTGCATTCGGTGCACTTTGTTCAAGTTTGTATTCGGGTATTTTGATTTGATTGTATTCGGGTATTTCGATTTAAAAAAAATCTAATTAATTATTGAAATGTAAAATAATTATTAATTGATTAATTGATACTTTCATTGTAATTTACGTGGTCTTATTTATTGTTGGTTCCAATATATTGTTGGTTCCAACATTTTGTTGGTTCCAAAATGTACTTATTATTGCTATGTATTGTATTGTTATTAATTGATATTTTAGATTATTTTGATTTATTTCATGGTGGTATTGGGGAGCGCGACAGAATACACTCACTATCTGCATAAAATACAAAATATTTTTTGTTCTTCCTAGAAAATGTAACTTTTTATAATTATGTTTCTCGAAAGGAACATAGTCCTTTAAGATTGCAACTATCTTTTTTTAGAAGTGATCAAAACTAAAAAGACATTCAATTTGTAAATTAATCTTTTTCGTCGACATTTTAATATTTGAGACATAATACAGATTTAAAAAATCTCTCTTATTGCTTAACTGTAATTTAATAATTACACATGGGTAAATTATGCCTTTAATTGATTAAGATTCAGTGTGGCACTGTTTTTTTATTTATGCTAGTCAAGATTCAATTATCTTTACATCAAAAAGGAGGCTATTCTCACCAAGTGACATTAAGCTCAAAGATAAATTCTCAAAGATAAAACGAAATACTTTTTGTTTTCTTGAAATTAATTTGGAGCTGTTTGCAGAATTTTTGGAATAAGTACGCGTCTGTTTCCGCCATATTAGTCCCTCATTCGCCTTCTTGCTAAAAGTGTTATAGTATTGAAACAACTTTTTTGTACATTTCTCAGAAGCATTTTGAAAAAGAGAGTTCTGCACCCGACTCAAAACAGGTCATAGAAGGTAATGCAATCATAATGAGAGTGATTCAATAAATATTTGCCAGAAGTGAATCTTCAATATCTATACTGTAGCTGGAGTAAATTGTGTCTCGTTGTGTGATGAGTTTGCGCGGCATTCACTCCTGCGTGCAGTCACTCGATTATAATATTTTCAATGCGCTTTCAATTGATATTGGCTGTTTATCGATTTCGTGTGGTATCTTGTGTTCCCTATATAAAGTTTTTGGGAGGAGGATTAAGGCAAGTGGAGTTATCGTGGCGGGGGAGAGGATGGTGTGAGCGTAAAAAGAGCTAAGGGAAATTCGTGTGTGCTATAGGCCTAGTCAAAGTTGAGTTTGGCGAGTTGAAAAATAAATTAAAATAATATTTTTTAGAATTAAATAGTCAGTAGCTAGTTTTCTTGATTAAGTAATTAGTCGCTCTAACTGTGATATATAATGTTCCCTTTAAATTTTGCACTTGTTAGCGACTTTGTGAGGTTTTTTGAGAATAAAGAAAGCTCACTAAATCTTATTTACGCACATAAGTCACTTTTGAATTAAAATCAAATAAGAATTGTCAGGGTAAATATTATAATCCAATTTGTATTTATATTACTGTATATGATAATGAAGGTAAACAAAATTATATTTATTTAATATATATAATAAACGTCGTTAACACAGGAACATTTTTTTTAAAAATTAAAATTAATTATTTCAAATTAATTTTGATTGTTTTTTATATGGGTTTTTTTCGGTTTGACAAGATAAGTAGTTTATTTTTAATATTAATATTTTGAAATATACTTTTTAATACGTTTAATTTTCTCTATCCTCTAAATATAAATGACAATTATTGATTTATCGACAATTTTTTTGGTGCAATTTATATATTTATATTCTTATTTAATACTTGTAAACGGTATAAAATAAAAGTAAAAATGGTGAAATTTTTAAACATCGTAATATAAAAAATTGGCAAAAGTTTTACTATAATACTGTTTACATTGTATATGCTGCTTATTATACAAAATCAAATTTCACCCATATCAAACCAACCTTAGATGTAATATCATTTAGTGTTATCTTTGACGGGTTTCTACATTGGTACTAATCATTTGATATGCATTCTTAACAAAACACTATTAATTAATTATGTTAATGCAATTTAATCAAATTAGTTAATTAGTTTTACTTTAGGTCACTGTTTCTTCCTACGTTTTATGTTTTATTTTTTAATATATTTTATCAAGAATGTGTCTATCATTTATTTTCATCTGTATAGTCAACATATATATTTTTTCATAATTAAAAAATGTTTTAATTAATGTTTTACTAAAATATTTAGCATTAATTAAATATATGTATGCTATTTTTGATTTATTTAACGTGACTTCTTGCCAAAAACATCCAATATATTAAAATATTTTTCTTTTAAATGGAGTCTTAATATTATAATACATTACATTGTGTCTTATTTTCTAATACCTACAAATATACTACATGAAAACATGTACATATACATTTATATGCTACCTACATATGACTACAAATATATTCATATTATACAGATTCAGGAAACATGAGATGTTATAAAAAAAATCCTAAAACTATGAATAATTAAATTTCTTTTCATGATGTTTACAAATGTTTACATAGTTTTCATACTGAAACCGTGACATGTGATGGCAAATGCGTTTTCGCTGTGACAAGTTACTATTTCTTGTCAGAAATGGTAATTCTCATTGTTGAAGCTCTAAATTTGAATTTGTAAATATAGAAATAATGGGAGTTTATGCCTGTGAGGGATTGTTCTGTGTGTCACTGATTTATTATGTTTCCGATCTTTACTTACTTACTAATTTGATAGTACTGTCGATGATATGATAACTTAAGTTGCTTAACTAATTATGTCCCCTTTAAATAATCAAATATAAATGGTCTTAAAATGTTCATCAATTTGATGACAGTAAAATATTATGGAATGAAAGCATTATGCAAAACGTGATAGATTCGACGTGGAGGAATTATACTCCAGTTTTGTTACAAGGTATAAGTATGAGGGAAATTTACACTATGGCATAGGTTTCCTCTTTACAAAAGTTCTCCTTCAATAACTCAGTCGAAGCAATGTGATTATTTGATTTCAGAACAGAATCTGTCCTATGCAAATGAAAATAATTTTCAAAATGCATTTTAATATGTATGGTGTACATGACAAGACGGTGCTCGGAGATATGTGAAGGTCGTTATCCTAACACTGAAATAAAACTTTAGTGTGTGTTAGTTTGAAACTACCAGAATTAGTGCTACCAGAATTAGAAATACATTTTTGAACAGATAATTATGTTGGCATTGCTGAAATAATTAACATATATTTAACTGATAGTAGCCTACCATGAAGTAATATTATTCTCTGACAGACCATATTGCTAAGACGCCATTCATAGAAAAAACTAAATAGGTGTGCCTCTGAATTTTTGAGAAAATAGTTTATATATATATATAATGCATGAAAATTAGTTCAGTTGAATGGAGTATATTTGTATGGATAAAGGCTGTTTGTGATTTATATTTTTAAAGTTGAAATGTTGGTGACAATTTTGGACATCATCATCATTGTTAATATTTGTATAAAACTACATATTTTACAATAGGTTTGGCTTATATAGACAATTTCAAACAATAGACAATTTTAATTACCATTTTTTAAATCAATGCTGTCCTTGATGAATCAACATTAAAGGTTAAAAAATTGAAAATGCTGTTATAATCGATATTTAAAGTTTAATTTTTAATTTCACAGAATGAATCTATAAAGAAATCCTTTGAAACTAAAGATTTTTAATAACAAATACATTTTAATAAATCCCTCATAATTCATCTTTATTCTTCTTAATTCACTCTTAATGATAAAAATAAGTATTCATTAGTGTAGAAAATACTAAAAGAGAGACATCGGGACAACTTTTTTCAACATAACAACAAAGAACAAAATGACATCGATAACAAACTAACAGAGTAGAATATAGTGTAATCTTCATTGTAATATAGATTTTAATCAATGTGCAAAGGGGATTTAAAGTTATAGCATATGTATATGCCTAACCATGTTTCAATAAAAAGACTCAACGCTATCTCGATTCAACTATATATAGAGTAATTCTTCATATTAACACATATTTTCAACAAAAATAAATGTATTTGTTGCCTGTTGTCTACTTCTTTCATTTATAACTGTATTTTTGCAGTCATGTGTATTTCCTACATTTATATTTTAAAATAGATTTCAATATATTTGTGGTCTACAACTCCACCAACAGTTTGTTTTCTAAATTAATTAGAATACATTTTTTTCTTCTAGTGAATAATCATTTAAAATACAACACATACAATTTGTTCAGCGCTTTCGTTATTTTATAAGTATACGAATGGAACAGTTAGCATGTTTTCACAATAATTATTGCTTTCTCATCGATAGGTGTTTCATTTTTCAAATATCACCCACCATACAGGTCATCAACTGACTGGGAAAAGCTCCGTGGAACTTTACCGTCAGGTGCTCCTCACCGGATGTCGGTGTGTAGAGCTCGACTGTTGGGATGGCAAGGGGGCGGATGAGGAGCCTGTAATCACCCATGGTTTCACCATGTGTACAGAGGTTCCATTTCGGGTAAGAGGGCTGATTGTGTATCAAATGTTGGTCATGTGAAGTAACAGAAGCTATACTATTATATTATGATGACGCATTGTTACATGCAGAACATTATATACTACAATGCATACATTTTAAGGGCAACAATGCTGAATGTTATGCTCGAGAAATTCAGTAATTTTTGATCCACTAAAGGTATATTAAGCTGAGTTATAAAAATGGGGGTATCAATGGCGAGACATCATCACAGAGACACAGAGCAAACAACCATGTCCTGGAAACAAGACAGTTGCATTGCTTTTCACATGGGATTATAATGTGTTTCAGTGGTGTTCAGTTTTATGATGCATATGAGTCCTTTAATATGCTTTATAACTAACACGTATTTATCATATCATGATACAATATATGTATTTATATACGAGACATACTGGTAAGTTAAGTAATTGATCAACATTCGTTGTTTAACACAACCCACATGATAAGAGTAGGCAATGTAGTAAGTACTACTCAGCATGGTATAAACCTTGTACTATCAAATACGGTAATTATTTGTTGTATATACGTTATACGAAGAAGACCCAATGCTGAATTAGACAATATTCATAATAAAGATATATACGTTAGTCTAGATACTAGTGTTTTAGAGTAGATATCTGTAGAAAGTAATTAAAGATGTATTCAGGAATCCTCCGGTGATTTTCTTACAAGAAAAAGGTGATGTAGCAAACAAAAGTTCTATAAGAAATTGAAGATGAATTAAATAACGTTGAAAGGACGGTGTTCCAAATTGCTCACTCAAGTAGATGAAGGAGAAAGTAAATAGTTTAGTCAATTTCTTTAATTAATTGTCTTCTGATATAAATAAAATTCTTATGGGAGTAATGGATAACTATCTATATCATTTTTGTTGCAATTTGCCATATATCAACGCATGGTCAATGTTATGCTCTTGCAAGCGAAATTAATATTAGAGTAATAATATTATTAGTAATGTTGTTATTTATAAATAATTCATAAACTGTTGTATTTTATATCAATAGTATGTATAGTAATTTGAAGTAAATAAAATGTGCTCTGATTTTTTGTGGTTTTATAATATTTTGAAATATACATCTATATATGATGTAACTGTTTTCCTGACAATCAGTGAAGTAATGCATCCCGATAAATTTTATAGTAACTGGCACAATGTATCTTAGGTCAATAGATTTTTAACTATATGTATAACAGTCGGTTATAAAAGCAATGTGTTTAATAATACGATATATACAAAAGTTGCAAATAACATACATCAATATGTATAATATGACTCATTTGTTTCTGAGTATTGAAAAACATGATTATCGTATTATATGTATTTAAAATGTATTTACATGTACAATATATATAAAATATACAAATATATTTGTATTTTTTACAAACCAAATATAATAAACTATAATTTTTGAGTGAGTAATTTATTTTAAATGTGAAATGTGTTTAAAAAGTTTAGTTTAAAATATTTTTTTTACCAACATACTTTTATTTGACATATTTAGTGAAATTTTATCATATTATGCAAACGAACTGTATATAAAAGATATTTATATAATAAAAGTTTCCCAATATTAACGTTACATTAGTAATGCACGATGAGCACAGATTAATTATCTATTGACTATATATATGGTAAGGAAATATCAAGTTTAAAAATGTGGCTATACGTGTTTTTGATTAGACAACGACGTTGGATATACCAATAAAAACTCTATTTTGCAAAAAATCTAGAAAGGTTTGGATGAGATTTTCTTATATTTTACGAGTTCCGTGAATTATTGCGGTGGTGTGGTTGTGCTATAAAATTAAGGAAATTTGTAAAGATAACCTTCTATGGAACTATAACTATATTAAGTATTTATTCGGCCTTATCAATAAAAAGTGAGTTTAAGCTTAAGCTAAAAAATTGAAGCAATTTCTTAAATCCGTAGCAATTAAAAATTATTTTAAGTTTAAGCTTAAGCACGAAAAGATAAGATTTAGCTTGACCAAAAAGTGATATCGTTACAATAAAAGCAAGTTTAAACGCTCGCATTGTAAGCACAAAAAGTACAATCTCAAGCACTTATTTAAGCAATAATATATAAAATTATTAATTTATTCGTTTAACAATATTCGTGTAAATTTTATTTAAATAGATCAACTGTTTATAAAAGCTGTAATTAAATATTAAAATTAAATATAATATACGTTTAACCTTTTCTTTACATGCATATAACACTTGTAATTTTCTTTTATATGTTTGGAGACAGAACAAAAAAAATAATTGTACGTAAGAGAATTATACTGATTATAGATTTGCATAAAAAATATAATTTTTAATTAAACTCGCTATTATAAATTGTGTAGCAATTCACATTAAAATTGAAATACAATAATAAATTATTTTTAAATTATTGTAATATTAGTATATTGTGTATGAACAATACAAATAAAAAATATTTTTTATTTAAACGTAAATCTTTTATCAATTGTTTTTACTGGCTACAATTAATAAAAGATTTATCATCTGATATTTTTAATATTAAATTATAGTTATTTTCATTGATTATAGTAGTTATATAATAAATGAGACGTGAGATGAGGAAAATTTCATGTTCGTTTATATTATTGATAATGTTATAAATTTTAATACATGTTTTACGTAATATTATTCTAATGTTAGTTTTATTAATTATATTAGTCTATAAGTATAGATGTTGCTCCGATTGAATTGTTATTTTCACTTGTTGCCATTTTAATGCTTTACAATACTTACTTTTATACACAATAATAATAACGGGAAAATAAATCATTAGGTTTAATTAACTATTTCAAAAATGGTATACATATTACCTTGAATAAAATGAAATGTGCAATTAAATATTTTTATTTAATTAACTATTTTATTTAGATTCTTAAGCATTTGCTCATGAGCTTAAACAAATTTTTATTGTTAAGAATGTGAGCGCTTTACAGCTCATGCTCAAGCTCTAAGTAAATGCTAATTTTTTATTGATGATTAATGCTTATTGTCTGTGTTGTATGATGCAAGCAAGTTTCGCAAGTTCTTGTATAGGTCTTACAATAATATAGAAGAGTTTGACAAGAAAATATTGAACATTATTACAGATAACAGCAAAATGTTGCATGTAAGAACCTGTAAGAACATGCAAGAACCATGCATGTATTTGCAAGGACATTCACAATTTACAATATTTTAGATGATGTACATTATGGCAAGATTGGGTGACTCTCTAGTACAGTAGTAGTAAATTGTAAGCACATGGATAACACATTACACTTTTACATATATTTTTAATTAATGATAATGCAGACATAATGGAAATTGTTTTTGTAGATTTAAATAGATTACGCATGTAATGTTTACACTATGGTAGTATAAAAGTGTACGTTTAAATTCATCCCACATTATATAATTTATTAGCTTAAACTTATTCATTAAAGATTATATTAAAGTAATTCAGAATTAAACAAAATCAACAACCTTTCGATTATGTGTACGAGATACATTGATTCTATGTTACTATATAGGTCATATACGACCTACAGTAACTACTAACCTCTAATACTTAACTAAACAACTATTTAAAAAATAAATACTTTCTTTAAGTAAATAACTATAACCTATATCGGTAGTTAAAAAATAGTTGCAGTATAGTATAATCGAAGGCTTTATACTTATGAGCAAATACAGTGAATTAGGAAAACATGTATTGACTTGGTAACTGTTTTTCTGTAAGTGTTGTGTAAATAACCGTCAGAACAATCATTATTTTTGTTAATTTGAATTACTATATAATTGAACATTGAAGTACTATATCTGACATGGGTTTTATAGTAAACTTTGAAACACAATAAGGACAATATGTAATTTAAAAATAAATCATTAGTGTTAGTTTTTAGCATATACACAGATGTCACATCATTGTCTAGAAACTGTCATATATATCTGTGAAATTCCCAAGAATTACTTGTCATTTGTTTTGACACATTGATTAACCAGTAAAGTTGCACATTTATTTCAATTAGAGTATTAAGTAGTCATATGTGATAAAAATATAATTAAATATATTATGATTTTTAACAATATTGAAATGAAACTAATTTAATATCTTTCTTTAAATGAAAACATACTAATTTCTGTAGATATAATTTTTACAATTTTGTTTATTTTGAAAACTTAAATGATACGATTTATAAACAATAGGCAATTGCGGTTTTAACTGTATAGACTATACAAGACGATCGAGTATAGTTATAACAATGTAACTGAAGAAATATGTTAGTTTTCATGTATGCAACGTTGATTTTTAGGTTGGGTTGACGCCTTCGACTTTAGATGTTGGAAGTTAGGCAATATCAAACAATTTATTACTTCTTAGAGAAATATATAAATTGTGTCAATATTTTCGGTTTTAGTTTATAAAACGTATTAACAATCTAGCCAATTAAATTTAATATACAAACATTTCTTTAAAGAAATTGGCATATATTTACACAACTTGAGATTCGTACTTATTTAAAAACGTATTAAATTTCTATAGATTAGCATTAACTGAAACATTTACATGTATGTATTTATTTAATAGATTGTCAGTAACAATTATTAAATTGTTTCTTTTATCTACATAAAACGGAATTAATTTGCACAATGTGTCAAAGTAAATTACTTGAACGATGCTTTCAAAAGACTAAAACAAAAAATAACAATTACCTTTTTAGGAGGAGGTGATGTGTTAATTTTTTAACATTAAAAACGGATATACAAATAATTATATTCTAGCAATATCAATATTAACTTTCATTTTCTAAAAACATCAATATAGTTTGTGTTGAAATATTCCGCAATAAATTATCTAAAAACCATTGATAACTTTTTTAATTTTTAGACCGACATTATCTCTATTAAGTTCCTTTCTCCATATTTGGCTCTGATGTATATTATTCAGGACGTGATCGAAGCCATTTCGGAATCCGCCTTTAAAGTCAGTCCATTCCCTGTGATCCTGTCCTTCGAGAATCATTGCACGTAAGTTCTTAGTGAAATGACCAAAGAAGGTTTTTTCGAACTTTTCGGTGAAGTTCACTTTTTTAAAGGTTTAATTATTATAGAAAATTAAGTATAACACATATTAAATACACGTCAATTAAATAGAACGACAGAAAAAATATAATGAGCTTGTTGTAAAACTATTGAAATTACTTAATAATAAATTTAATTCAATTGATTGAAATTCATTAAATTAATTAAAACTGACAAAAGACTCATTAAAAGATATTATTTCAGTTTTGTTATATATACTATAGTTTTGTAATGATTTGTAAAGTCATACTCAGACGAAAATATTCAATACTGACGGTTTCTCTTCTATGATGGAAAATTTAAGATAGTCCAGTTTGTTTTGAGTCATTTTGAGGAAACTGTTTGCCTACGTCTGCATCTCTCTTCATTTTATAATATTTTATAATATTTTATATTATATGTTTTTATATTATACATTTATCATTAGTAATGGCTTTTAATATCACATTTGTGTTAACTAAGGCGTTTTCAAATTTGACTTAATATTTGATGTGTTTATGTTCTCAGAAAAATCAACGGAAAATAATAGTAATATTTATTTATAGTATTATTAATATCGGTTAATTTATATTATAGTATTTTATATTCACAATAGTACCAATTTTATGTGCAATGTTATTTATTTGTTGTAGTGAAAAAAACAAGGTTGAGCTGTTGGTTGGCAAGAATTAATTTATGTGTAACAAATGGTCTCTCAAAAATTGATTCTAAATACATATTAGAATAACGTGAAAAATGTACAGATATAAAACAAATTACTATACCATTTGTATTAAAGAATTGCGTGCAATTAAAAGAAAACAGATTTAAACAAATTCCTAATTTTAAATTTGCTATATAATGTTAGATAATATTTTCCGTTATGGAATTATTTGAAAATGCAAAAATTAATCAATTGTTAGAAAATAAAATTCATTTGCCTGGTACCTTAAAATATAAATTGAAATCCCGATATTTTTCATATGTACTCTATTTTTTAATTTATCAAAATAATGGCTACATTATTTTTTTACAACTTTAGAACAACATTTTTCTATGACTAAAATTAACAAGTACATATAATACTTACTGTATACATTTAAAAAATGTAATGTGATGAATACAATAAATAAAACAGTAAAAATCCAATTATATTTGAATATATTTCTAGAAATACATTTTCTTATGAAATTTAGTAAAAAAATAATGGATTTACCGCTAAAATAATAGAATAAACCTTCTTTATACCTAATATTCTTTAGGATTTTCCATTTCGGTTGCCAGTTGTCGCTTTTACTCAATTGTAAGTATCTACTAGTGTTATTGATTAATCAATACTTTGTCAGCTTTTAAACTTTTCTACTGAATTTCGTATCCAATATGTAACACTATATTTGTAGTAAATATAGAAGCAGCTTTCTGAAAATTCTTAATATTTTAAAATGTAGTTCTTAATTTTTAGAATAAAACATTAAGTTTATTTATACTAAATGTATATATTTTATTGTTATATTTTACATTTTATTACTCTATTTTTAGTTTTATCAGGTTATTATGTTAATCAAGTAGAATGCTGTTTAAATTTTCTAAAAACTTATTTTAAATATATTTAATGCTCCAAAGAATACAGTTATTCAAAAAGTGAACTTTTAATTTTAGACCGAAACAGCAAAGAAAAATGGTTGCGGTCCTTAAAGAAATTCTTGGTGACCGTATTCACACATCTCCACTCGACAGTCATCCAGTAAGTCTATACAATAGATATTTATTTTTAGCTGAATATCTCGTTAATT
Organism: Coelogynopora nodosa; assembly: GCA_034780555.1. NCBI lineage: Eukaryota > Metazoa > Platyhelminthes > Proseriata > Coelogynoporidae > Coelogynopora > Coelogynopora nodosa. The sequence goes on along the minus strand of JAUZND010063551.1, from coordinate 20,805 downwards.
ATACATGAATAAGTTCAGCAGCCTCATTGTCAAAAATAAGTCGAACCAATAAGCAATAATTCGAAACAAAACTGAATTTTTTAACATAGTTATACTGTATTCCATTCTGAGTTTCTACAACGGAGGCTTTAACATGAACGTGTTTTAACATCATAATATCCAACGTCAGCAATACAGTAATGATGATTTATTATGCAATCAATATAGCTAAACAATTTTTAATATTATGGAAAGGCTTTATAACAGTCAAAGTTGCCTAATCTAATATATAATTAATAAACATCAGTTTTTGGATAAAGCAAAATACACCACATAGCCTATATATATTAATTGTACCACTAGATCATCCCATATACTTAAAAATAAACATAATTTTGATTAGTATATCAATAAATATGACTGGTAATATTTGACAGATACAATATGCGTAGTCGTACCGAACCTCAAAACTATAATAATTCAAATGTATTATGCATAACTCTGGAAAAGTTGGACTTTTATTTTCCTTTTTTATCTTTATTTTATTATATCTATCGCAAATAATAAATACCCTGAAATATTAGACGGAAATATATATCAAATGCACATAAAAATGTCAATAATAAGTAATTCGAAAATATTTGCAGAACATGTTTGTTAGAGAAAAAAACATATGAATGGGAATAGTAGAAAAAACATTTAATTTAAGGACTCGAACAGAAGTAAACTATAATGTAAAAAAAGTGAACAAGACACAAAGATAATTAGGTGAAAAGATTATAAGAACAAATTCAAAAGAATATTCTATACTTTTTATAAATATATTTCTACAAAATGTTATACATTATAGATCCTCCTTTTTAAAAGTATATTATAACAATTTGTAAAAATAATTTATGAAACAATCTGTTTTGTTCAGTTAACAGAAACTCTATATGATTTATTTATCTAAATTATTACATGTTAACCTGTTCTTGCAAAGCATTTTAGTAGTGTAATGTACTGCTAAAGAAAAAAAAAGCGAGTTCATATTTTTTAATGCATTAATAAATAAATGCTCATGATAATAACGATAGATACTCCTAATCATAAATAATAATAGAAATTCTACTCTGTAGAAATAATTGGTTAGTATTTTTTATATAAATGTAATTTGTTCCAAAATGATGCGTGAAAATTCACAACTGACCAATTTTATTTAAATTAAATAAAGGAAGCTTAGTTGTACATACAAACATTTAGATATAATATAATTTCAAATTGGTTATAAACATATTAATTTAAATCAGTAAACATTTCACACTTCTTTTATTAGCATTGTTTGTTACAATCATTCAGGGGAATATAATTTAAACCTGATATTGTACAATCATAGACAAATCTTCTCTCAAAAATATAACGGGCAAGTAAAAGAAGAGGGTACACATTATTTTGCTAATATCAAGTAGAAATTTTCAAACGTATAGTTTAAATATTGATTATATAACTAATTTTATATATTTTTAGAAAAATTGGTCACGTAGGTTTGTAACAATATTATATTTTAAAGTAATTTTACTGTTTATTTCAAAAAATATTTTTATGCACTTTGAACTATATCTTGAAAGATATTTGTATGAAAAGACTTGTTTTGTCAAATTCTAAATAATATTATAAATGGATTAGATTCCAAAATAATAATAGTATATCGCGAAATGTTATCATTAGATATCTTCAGAAGAATGTCTAATCAAATATTTTAAAATAGGTGATTTCAGACAGCTTCTCACTCTATACTGATGTTAAATTATGACTAATTACTAGTTGGAAAATGTTTAAGTGTTATTTTGTCCAAATGTTTAAAAATTTGGAATTACTTTTGAATTACAAGTTGATGTTAAAAATTTGTGTTCAATATTCAACCTCTACCACCTTGGCTATTTATTCTACGACTATTTTTTCGCTTTATCATTTGACTCTGAATATGTAGAAATAAATTGTCCGAATTATTTGTAAGATATTTTTGTTGAGTTCATTATTGCATTAATAAATTATTAATTATCTTAGTTTTATTACTGCCGGAACAAGTTGTATTTGTTTATATACAGGTTTTTGGTCAATTTTTTGCAATATATATATATAAATAATTAATATTTTCAGGTACATTTATATAAAATTTTAGCAGTTTAAATAATTTTTAATAAATAATTTGTTAAATTTAATTTTTTGAATGAAAAAATATGACAGTCTTGGAGCACATTGTCGGCACATTCTGACAATACATGTTACCATATTTGCGAATATGTTTATATATTCTTACACATAAGATTTATTGTATAAACGTTGAAAAAACAACAACTCCGAATTCAATCTTAATCCAGCTTTCCTTAATATTGTCCAGAAGTAGAAAAAAGGATGACAGGTGATCGCTCTACGTTAGTAACAATAAATAATCAATTATTGAAATGTATCAATCATTCGGGACTAAGCAAGGATACATTCTCTGAAAGATCGCCCCATAAAGACACGTGGAAAATAACAAGCAATTGAATGATGTATTTTCTTCCGTGGCAAGAGATTGTTTATGACTCTATCACTGGCCGCATAGTGATATCATTGTATTAGATATTTTGTAAGGATAACATCTAGAATCGTTCCCTTCCGGTAATAAAAAAGGTATACAAAAAAATAGCTTATCAATGTTTGTCTGTGTCACTATTCGGGAGTATCATGTTTCCAAAACAACGCATTAATACAAATATATAAAGCTTATTTATTTTTAAAATGTTTCATTATCAAAGAGATGTTTTGAAGTCTTTCGGAGACATATTAGTTACTTATATATATAGTCAATAATTAGTTGATATAATTATTTTATCAAACGTTTAGTTTAAAATTTAATGTTTAAATATTTTAATTGTACAATTCAAATAAGCATAGGATTTAGCGTCAGATTCACTTTGGGAACGGAGCATTGTATAGAGACAAATTATGTATCAACATTTGTAGGTCTTCAGAAAATCAAGATAACGTTTCGAGCGGTAATAAATATTTAACCTACTTCCGTAGTTATGACATATGTTAGACCTATATTTAAACCAGGCGTCAAATTAGTTTTTTTACAACAATCTGTTCTCAAAGTGAATCTGGTAATAAATACGATTATCCATGTGGTATTGGAATAAAAAAGGTCCTTACAGCTCCTGATGTATTTTCAATATTGACTGATGCTCAAAATGTTATCTTTTATTACATCGACACTTATATTTTGATATCATTTCTTGTTTCTAAACTGTACTCCTTTGCTAATGTGAATCTGAAGATAAATCTGGTTCTTATTCTAGGGAAAAAGTTGTATCTAATAGGTGTTACACTTGTACATCTTATAATTTTTTTACAAATATTATAATTTTTTACTTATCCTTCTCTTTGACTTTATCCTGTTCGTTTACAACTTCTGGTTTTCTTGTTGAATCTTATTCTCTTATAGCTAGAACCGGGCGTTTCTCTTCCAAGTCCTGCCATGTTGAGAGGAAAGTTTCTTATCAAAAATAAGAAACGACAATTCAAAAAGGGCGGTAAGTTTCTTATAGTTCACACGTTTTGCGGCCATGTTGAAAGGAGGCACAGGAGTAAAAATGACTGCAGCCCATGTTGAAAGGAGGTGCATGTATAAAAATCTCTGCAGTCCATGTTCAAAGGAGGTGCATTTATAAAAATGACTGCAGTCCATGTTGAAAGAAGGTGCATTTATAAAAATGACTGCAGCCCATGGAAAGAGTGACTGTTACAATCCAAGTGTCAGTCAAGTAGTTTAACAATTCATATTAAAAGATTTTTTAGTAAAAACAAAATTTCTACGTAAATTAATTGATAAACAGCGTGATAAGGTTTGTTGGAGCTAAAATGGATCTGCTGGAGTTTGAGTCGGAGAAGGAAAAGCTATATAATAACGTTCATTCTCGCTAAATGTTGATTATAATAGTCCACAATTAATTGTCATTTCTAAACTTGCTAAAATTACTAGTACATTGTTAACTTTATTTTTATGAAATTACGAAATTCACTATGAATTTCCATAATTTCATAAATGTCTTGACAACATACATATGTTTTTTGAAATTTCTTATGTTAAGTCATAAATATTTTAAATATTAATAAAAAATAGTTACACAAAATTTTAAAGTAAAAATAAGTAACTAAAAGTTGAATATTGTATAATGTATAGTTGAAATCTTTCACAACTTGTGTTATTGTCTATTTATAATGGTGTTTACGATTAGTAAAATTCACATTGCTCTAACTAAAAGGATTTGTAGAATTTATCTCTTTTCAATTCATCATAAGAAAATAGCACTAAGTGTAAATTGTTACCGCGGTCATTAAATTGACTTCTTGTGAACGTCAAATATCAAGATTAAAACGCCATCTAATTACAATATACTAATATTAAAGTAAATTATAATTAGTTCTAAAGGCATGTTCCAATTAATGATTTGAGTAAAATGCAATTTACTCAACACACTACAGTTTCACAGGCGAAGTCAACAAAATAAGAGAATTACGAATATAAATTTCCTATTTTAGAACCTCTTAGTCATTGCAATGTTTTATATTTATAACGTTCAATACATTAATATTTAAAGTCAACCATGTCTTTGATATTCTAGTGAAACAAGCGCCGGGACGGTCTTTTAAGGTTCGCGAAGGCAGTACTGAAATCGACCGATTCACAACCGACGAATTTCCCGCCGACGAAGAAGAAGAAGAAGATCTGAAAGGTAAACTCTTCATTCTAATTGGTACTGGTTCTTAGTAATTAGTAAGTCATTATACTGTAATATTGGTATATTTGCCAGCATAATTAGTGCTTTCTTATGTCTCATTTTAATATACATACAGTATATATAGTGCTTGTCGTGTGGTGAATGAAGTTTATTGAAAAATATTGTTTTAGTTAAATGTAGTATATATTCAATAAGCAGATTTAGGGGTTTTGTAAGCGAGTTTGTTAAAAAAAGCTTGTCAACAATGAATTACAGTTTTCATGTAAAGTATAGTTTTATATCATCTATAAAAAATGTATATAATGTAAACTTGAAATATAATAAAGGCTATTTTAAATATCTGGAATATATAGAATTTTTCGATAAATATTTTATTGCCTTCCATAATATACATTAATGCAATTATTCAATTATTACAAGTTTTAATTAACTTTTGCTTGTTAGTTGGTCGCATCAATTTTGCATAATTTTAAACAATTTTTGAAGGATGTTTTATATTCTTGATCAATCGTATATGAACATAGTATTCTATGTACTAATACATGTTGTGTTATATTATAACGCTTTAAATGATGTAGTTGATAGTTTTGATAATTGAGCGTATTGAAAAATACGAATTAACAATAAGATTAGTTATAATCCACCAGAAAAATATTATTATTTTTGTAAATTGTTATTGAATAATTTGTTAAGAATAGATAAGTTGTCGAACTCTATATATAGTAACTTTAAATTTGAATTATATCGCATTTGTGTGACAGTTGAAATAAGTACCATTCATCTTGCATCTATTTTCAAACATGAGATTATAGGGTGAACTCACTTCAATTAAGCGACGATCTTCAACATCAACTGAAAACATTTTGAACCAAAAAAAGGAAACTATACGCAACATAACAGTTATAATTCATAACAGGATTTTTAAATAATTGTCTTAAATAAATAAAAATATAAATAGTATATGATAATAATTAGATATATTAATATCATACTTAAATATTAAAAGCAAATAATATAATTTTGTTTATAATAATATATATTTACGAAGTCATAATTATTTTATTTAACGGACCTTCCACAATTCTTCACTTCAACCTACGTAAAATTATTTAATTGAATAAATAGTCAATTATAAAATATCAAAATCCGGTTATGATCCGCTCGCAGTAATTCATAGGAGATGTATCACTCCCTTTACGATATCAATATTTCGAATTTTTGAAATCAACATAAAATTAAATATTAAAGATATTATGTAGTTAATGGTATAAATTTGACCAAATTTAAAGTTAAACGAATTATTTTAATCAACTATCGTGGCACTTTATAAAAAAATCATCACCATAAATTTTAAAAGTAATATACTATGATAGAAACATAGATTATTACAATTTTTAGAAGATTAATTAAAAAATTATCGAAAGATAAATTCTAAGACAATCAATCAAGCATGAAATACTGATTGACTTTAAATTCTGCTTACTTTTATTTTAGTACATAGTATATCAATATCGATAAAAATAAATTATAATTAAATAATATAAAACATGTTGGGTAAGTCATTGAATTGCATCTCTAGTGTAGATAGGATAGAATATATCCCACTTCTTGGTAGTTCTGGTCTTCCTTCCTCCTTGTAGCTTCCCGACCTTTGTTAGCAGCCAAAGTGGTCGTGTGCTCTGTGTTGATGGAAGTACCATCATAATATGACAGTGAACGGATAAATGCACATATATGCTGAAGGCAGATGAGACTCTTGTGTAGTTAAATGGCCCCATACAGCTGTTGAAGAATCAAATGGGAAACCACAACAGTTATGATACTGGTGGTGGTGACAATTCAAGGTCCAAATACAGGACAAAGAACTGGCAATCCAAAAGAAGTAATCTGACATCAGATGTAACCAAAATCTAAACAATTATGGAAGGAATACATACAAGACCTATACGATGAAATAGGTAAACCAACAATAACGGAATTACAAATAAATGAAGACTCTACAGGATACGAAGATCAAGGACCACAATAGGAAGGAATAAGGAGTAAGAACAATATCATAATTCTGTAATGACATATATAACATAGGATAGTGGCCAGAAGACTTTTGTAAAACGGTGATTATACCTTGGCAAAAAAATCGAATGCACTTATGGAGACTATGGAACAATCAGTTAGATCCCAAACGCATCAAGGATAATGCTTCGGATCTGGACGCGCAAAACAAATAACAAAACCAACAATTGCATAGGACCAAATCAATATGTGGAACAAAAGCGAAAATAGCTGTACTAAGAACGTAATGTTAAAAAAACATAGAACGTATCTAGAGAAAGTGTCTAGGTTTAAATATCTAAGAGCAACAATAACACCGGGTGGAAGATGTCAAAACTATATAAGAGAAAAAATCACAATACACAAGCAGCTTTATTAAATAGACGAGAATTTCTGAAGGTGGTTAAAAAAGAACAAAAACTGGAAATAATAAAGACGGTATTTATCACTATTTGACGCGAAACATGGACTATTACATCACAATACATAAAATGCACTTAAAACATGGTTGTGGAGTAGAATGGAAAAGATAGGTTGAAACGAAGAGGTACTCCAAAGAGTTTAATAAGAAATTCCAACAAGAAAAAATGTATAACAAATATAATTATCAACAGAAAAAATAAAGGGATCAGACATATTGTACAAATGACAAGATAGAAAAAAGGTAATCTAAAATGTTGACTGCTGGATTCACGGATTGGACAGAGTAGGCCTACATATATGCAAATATCAAAACTCATTGTACAGAAAAGGAACATTTTGAAACAGTGGAAACAGTGGAAACCAGAATGTTGAACTGCCATAAATGACAGAGTACTAATAATAAAAATAAAACAATAAACTAAAGGAAAATTGAAATAGTAAATATTCATTTGTAAAATGAAGTTAAAAAGTATAACCGCCTTATAACAAACTATAAAAAGGGATATATATTCTGTGGTTCGTTACAAAATCAACAATATAATATGATGCACTTAAAGAAACTGGTGATCGAGTGCGAAGTTAGTGTGTTCGAATCTCGGCGATGTATATTATTTCTCCCTGGCGTTTATCAGCTCTTAACAGCTTGTTCAAGTTTCTTTATTTGAGTTATTTCATTATTTTTTTAAATTTCTGAAATGCCAAAAAAATATTTTTTTAATTATATAAATATTACGCAATTGATTATGTGAATATGAATTTTTCATTTGCGGCTAAATTCTAATTAATCGCCATAACTAAACTGTGATCCAGTTAGTAAAGTTTCAATGTTAAATATTTCATTTTATATATTTAGAAAAAATCTAATTTTATGGTAATACTAAGCCTCTATCGGACATTCGTCTTCCTCTAAAAACCTGAGGCATTTATGACGTTTGGTTGCGTGTTAAAGGATTTGAACTATTGCATTTAACCTCCCTGTCCTATTTTGTTTTTGCCTGTCGCCTAATTTATTACTTTCTCTATTATAAGCATACTATAATAAATATCATTTTGAATAATTCTACTTTATTTTAGATTAATTTAATGATTGCGTCAATATACAAATCGTCATCTTATATTTAAAATCATGAGCGGTCATATTTTGTAATGCACTATTATTAAATAAAATTATTGCCAAATATTATTATACATAAAATTCAAGTGTGAAATATATTGTTACTATTTTAATATAAAATGTAATCCATAAAATTATCAACACAATATTATCAATATACTCTAGCGGAATAAGAAAAAAATTACAAGTCTAAACACCTTTCTAATTGCAACAATAACGCCCTCAATCAGGAACAATAATTTTCTAATTTCCTGAAACACATGCGTAAAACATTAGGCAGGCAAACCTTTGTAAGGGCAACGATGGTCGTGGAGATAAGGGTGTGGATAGATGGTAGGGAGAGTAGGGGGTGTTTGACGGCAACCGGTTATTATCGAAACTACTGGCAGTGTGTGCGCAAGAAGAGAATAATCATGAGGTCTGTGTGTATCTGTGTGGAGTATAACCGTCATGAAATCGAAAATTTTGAAAACATTTTAAAACGACTTTTTGCTACCCAATTTGTTGCCACAGGCAACAACACAAAATCAACATTTCAACTCTTTAACAGGCAGTCGTGTTTGATGGAGACATACAATGAAAAGCAAAACAAGACCTATAACCTAGAGTGAGAGAAAAAAGAGGGGAAACATGCGCGCGAGAATGTGAGAAGGAGAAAAGAGAGGTTAACAAGAGATATAGAGACAATGAGAGTGAAAGAGAGAGAGAGAAAAAAAGACGTAGAGAGCTATAAGTTATAAAGAAACTGGTACTTTTATAATTTATAATATAATATCGTATCCGCTTTACAGCTAGCGCGAAATGTACTGGAAACAGCATTAAGAGACAGATAGCGAGAGAGAGCGAGCATTTCTTGGCAAAACTGTCTGAAAACTGTGTAATGGTCAAGGGATAACAAGTATAGAAAAAGAAAATAAAGTACTGTGAAAAATTCACAAATATTTTTACATTTCTCACTGTCTCTCAAAGGAAATATGAATGGTACAACCAACACACAATATAAACAAAAGTGACAACGCCTTGTTAATGAACTGTAGAATGTAACCAAATGTATTCTTTATATATGTGATAAGTTGAACATACCTCGTTCCTTTTAGTTATTAGGCTTTCGAGAGATTTATGTCAGCTTTATTTGCTGTGTTGGGGGTACATGGACCTTGCCAATCTCAGAAAAACGTTAAGACAATCGCTTGGGAATTAAAATTGTCAAGTTAATCCTCGTTTTAATTTCTATGAGATTTGATGTAAAAAATAAATAAAACAAAATGCAACTTTTTTTTCCCAATTTCAGAGAATTTTTCGTCATGAATATAATTGAATAATCATGTTTGTGTTAGCATTCTCTTAATATTTTAACATTTTAAATAAAAATTAGCAATATTTTGAATCTGTTCATTGTGTTAATTCACATATATATTCTAGATATTGCTACATATTACAAGAACATTTTTTTGAAATTTGGTATCAAAAGTGGTTTCGTGTACATTAATATAAATGTATACAGTATATTAAGTGGCATAATACTTTAAACATGATTAATAAAATATATTTTCTAAAAGATGTAACAAAAATTGTTCATAATGCATAGATGAATAATAAATATGCGAATATATTTAACATTTCATTAAAAAAATAAAAGTAATCTGAAAAAGTAATATTTAATGTAATAATCATAAAAATAATGCTTATTTATATTTTATTTTATTGAAACCAAAACCTGTACAAATATAGATCATATCGGTTACATGTTTGAAAGGGAAACAAACTAAAGGCTTCAAATATTTAAATTAAACGTAGATATATATATACATATTAATGCATAATACAGTGACATAATAGCAGATAACACAACAAAAACGCACTTAAACAGAAAAATAATTATAATAAATATATAGAATGGGGTAAACAATGGCATATCACAATTTATACCGACAATTTCAGAAACACAATCTTTATTATTGAATGCAAGAAATATGAATAATGGAAAGAACGCTAAAGAATTGGATCCTTAGATAGCATTCAATTATTATAAGTGGAGTAAACTTTAGAATGATTTTTAAAATATAAACTTTAAAAGTACTTCTGTTTATTTTTGTTTAATGACATAGCTTTATGAATTTCGTTTGATGCTCATTTTTACCGCTTCATTTCTTGGTAAATCTTTACACATTAAAAAAAATCGGGTATGTTTCTTGATAGTGTGGATATTTCTTTTGCCAAGTGAACATTTTTTTTAATATTCTTTCAGGTATATTTTATACGAATCATTAATTATTTTATGTATATTATCATTAGTAATCATAAAGTGTAATTATCTTTGATGTTTTGTATATCTGATAATTTATGTATTTAACTTCTTAAAATTGTTATTTTTTTATAAAACGATCTTTGAAAATGCTATAATGTGAGTGGCAGAGTCATCCGATGACAATGTTGAAATGCAAAATGGAAAATCATTATAATATGATACATAGATAAATCACAAATGTAAAATAAAAACAGAATAATATCTGTGCAATTTTATATAGTTTCGGTTGAAAATGCGAGAGAAGAAAGGAGAGAGAAACTGACGGAGCACTTTATAAAATGTTAATTGAAATTCTGGTATTTTTTGCACCCACTGAAATTATTATTTTTAATTATTATCCATAATAGTGACAATATATATTTTGTCTATTTATTGAATGAAATTTCTCTGTGTCTTTATATTTATAGCAAAAAATATTATTCTTCCAAAAACGTTGTATATAATGAGAAGAAAGCACACATGTTATAAAATAGCACAGTGAAAGCATTTGATGATAATTAACAACTAGACATATTTTTGATAATCATATTTATTTACGACAACTGGTACAAAATGGTAATTTTTCGAAAACGGTGTTGAAAAATGGCAATGGAAAATCGACTATAACCGCTAAAATAATAAAGGAAACCTCATTTCCTATTCTTTATTCTTTTGTGTGAACATTTAACTAAATGTAAACACCCAAGTGATATACTTAATACATTGAAAAAATGGTTTAGAAATATAAACTATCTCTTTCTCTAGTGACTAATGTAATTGTGTTTGTGATAAAAGAACGAGTTGCTAGAGGGCGAGCATCATATATAATATATATAATTCAATATAATAAGCATATTTAAATCGATTAAGTTCATCATTTCCAAGTAAACTGACTGACTACCTGATGCAACATTTTCCACCTGTGTGCACACACAAATGTAAAATTGAAGCATTCAAGCAACTCAGTATTATTTGTTTTGTTTGAAATATAATCAAAGAACAGAGATAAATTCATTAACTTCTCCTATTCATACCTTTCCATTTCAATTATTATTCTTAATGCTCCATCTCTCTCTTGTATACATTCTCTTTATAGCCAGAAAACCAACATTCCTTTCTCAGTCACACAAAGAGAGGAAACACATTTTATATTTTTTGATCTCATTTTTTAAAGCAAGCATTTGCTATTTATTTTTTATTTTGACTTCGATTACACTTCTCTTTATTCCGACCCCAGTTTTGAATTCCTAGCTGCCTTTATTCTTTTTGTTGTTATTAGTCTCTTATCGTTGAAATATACGCAATTTATTTTCGAAGAATTATATAACTAAATAACTGTAAACATTATTCCTTATTTGTATTTTGTTTATTTTCAGAGGAATTTATAGAGGAAGACGAAGAAGAGACAGGAAAGGTAAGGATATAAAGAAGACCGCACAAAAGATGCAAGCTCCAATATCCTAATGTAGCTTATTTTATCAGTATTATTTTGTATTATATAATGTGACCCCTTCTCTTCGTTGACGAAGAAAGAAGAGAAATAATATAAATGTATGGATATGCACAGTAATTTATAATTAGTTCAATCAAAGCGTTATCGTTGCAGAGATAAAGGTAAACTATAGTATATATTGCGTTTTTAGTTAACGAGTACCACGGTTCAAATCTGAAACACGCTAAGTTACTGCAACCTAAACACAGTTAAAACATATATTATGCATACTTGAAAATATACATGATTTGATTAATCTTTTATTGTCATACGTAAATAGATCATATTTATAATATAATATATTTATCATATAATAATGGACGGTGTAAAGACAACATGTAATAGATGGTATGTAGACAACATGTAATAGACGGTATCTAGACAACATGTAATAGACGGTGTAAAGACAACATGTAATAGACGGTGTAAAGACACCATGTAATAGACGGTATATAGACAACATGTAATAGATGGTGTAAAGACAACATGTAACAGACGGTGTAAAGACAACATGTAATAGACGGTGTAAAGACAACATGTAATAGATGGTGTAAAGACAACATGTAATAGACGATATGTAGACAACATGTAATAGATGGTGTAAAGACAACATGTAATAGACTGTGTAAAGACAACATGTAATAGACGGTGTAAAGACAACATGTAATAGATGGTGTAAAGACAACATGTAATAAATGGTGTAATGACAACATGTAATAGACGATATGTAGACAACATGTAATAGATGGTGTAAAGACAACATGTAATAGACGGTGTAAAGACAACATGTAATAGATGGTGTAAAGACAACATGTAACTGATGGTGTAAAGACAACATGTAATAAATGGTGTAAAGACAACATGTAATAGACGATATGTAGACAACATGTAATAGACGGTGTAAAGACAACATGTAATAGACTATAATAGACGCCATTTTAACCGGCAATTGTCAACATTATATAGTTTTTCCACTACATGGTTATTCAAATTGTCAATAAAAATGTATAATAATTTTCATTATTCCGGCTTATTTTATCGTATGTGCTACTAATATGTAATTATTTTCAGAATGTTAAAGAGGCCCAGTCCGTATCTGAAATTTCTGCTATGGTAAACTATGTCGAACCGGCTCCCTTTTTCTCGTTTGAGAAGTCGACAAGTAAGCTGTTATGTTCCTCTATTTTATATAATTTAAAATAAATTATAAATTTTAATTAATGAGGTGGTTATAAAGAGTACGAATCCATTTGTTTGAATTAATTGCAATTGTTGTACTCGTCTAACTACGAATGACTTCCTTTTACCATAAATATACTTTATGCGGAAGTATTAAATAAAAAACAATAGTAGGATGATTATATAAATAATATATACATATATATTTAATTATATAATTATAATTACAATGTTACATTGAAAAATCATATTTAACCATATAAATTATTATAAAACATTATTACATTGTGTTGTAATTATATCAAAGAAACTTTTGTTGAAAACAAGGTTTCAGTTTTTGTATATTCTGCGAGTGCGAGTGTTCATATTTTAAATGGTTTTTCCAGTGGGTGTGTTTGAGGTATTCGTTTGAACACAATGTATCAACGTCTATTGTAGCTTTCATATATTATATAAATATTAGAGAAAATACTTTTCTTTCAGATATTACATATGCTGATGAAATGATGTACTGTATGTTGATATATGCGTTGATATATATGTATATATGCTGATATATGCACTTTATATAAAAACAAAAAACATGTTTATGTTCGACATTTCGGTAACGGTATACTGGGACCATATTAATATTGAAATGTTTATGATTTTCTTTTCTTCCTTCAAAATTGCGTATGAGTACTAGTCTATATACTATATAACAAAATGGCGAATTATAACATTATTTGCATTTTGTAAAGAGGCTTTTTAGAACATACATTTCCCCATTTTTAGTTATTACTTACGTTTATTAAAACGGTGCTTTCAAAATTCGTGTTTTTCTCATGGCCAAGTTGGCCATTAAACAACACTATAGTCAGACTAATTAATATGAATTTTACATTTTTATATATTACTATTTTATTATTTATTTTACTTTTAATATTTACTATTAATATTAATATTTACTATTATTATTAATATTTACTATTAGTATTAATATTTACTATTATTATTAATATTAATTTTTGCTCCCTGAATATATATATTTATTACACGTAAATAAATACAATCTATATATTTTTTTTACTCGAATATTATCTCTTATTCATCGATTTGTTAACTTCTCCGTCATATATTAATTTTAAAATATTAATCTCGCATTTAAACTTTTCAAAACAGAATTATAAAATTACTTCAAAATAAAATCAAACGGTTCAATTTCAAAAGTTCAGAGCGACTTTTCACGATATGAAAAATATTAATTACTATATTCTGTAATCTAATTATTAATTACTAATGTGCTAGTTGATGCAGGAGTAGCGATCGATATTCAAAACTACCACCGGTTTATAGACTTAATTCTAGATATGTTTTATGTATTCGCATTGCAGATAAATTGACATCCGCCGGAAAATTTTAATATCTACAGGAGATAATATATTGATTAATAGATAGGATATATATTCGCTTTTTTAAAAAGTATTATAAAAGCAATATACTTAATGTTGCATGTACACATTTTAACAAATGAAACAAAATAAACTAGCATAACAAAACGAATCATATTATAATTTTAAAAAGACACGTAACAACTTTTGAAAAGTTAGAAAAAGTCTTTCATTATGTTAAATACGATAATTAAACTTTGAACAGAACATTTCTAATGCGAAATTAAATAAATTTAAATATGCGATCCCAAAGAATATATGATAGTACTGAAGGCTTACTTTTGATTAAAATTTACCGTTTTGGTATAAGTAGACATAATAGATTAGTCATTTTGAAACCGCCGCATTTTGCTTGTTAGACAAATAATAACGATTATGTTTATATTTGTAAACGTTAAGTTTATGTGACATATTGTATTGATCTACTTTATTTAAGTACTGCCTTTCAAAATTAAAAATCATTTCAATGTTTCTTTCAGAAAAGAATGTTAGTTATGAATGCTGCTCGTTTGCAGAGACTCAGGCAACCAATCTGCTCAAGGAATCGCCAATTGAATTTGTCAAGTGAATAGCTTTATTGATTTTGCTCTATCCAGGCTCAGTTAAAATTGAACTGCTTATAAACCAAATTTTATAGAGATAATTTGCAAAGTATAGACAGTGACACTTTTAAGGTTATGTATAATATGTTATGTTAGTAATTAACTGAATATTATAAATTTAAAAGAATATCAATGTTTCTTTTTTAAGGTTATTCATAGCATTAATTATCCGTAAAGTGTTTTTCATTAATGTATTTTACACTTACTTATAGGCCATAAGTGATATTCTACATAGAGCATAATAAGAAGAAAAGATTTTACAGAGAATTTTAAATACGTTTATATTAATTAATGACGTCATAAATCCATAATTTTACAACGCGTTATACAAGTATACTATGCAGTGATTGAAGTACATTATTTGCCACAAATCATGTTTAAATCATGATAATCATATTGTCGCTATTGGGGTAGAGTATCATACTTATATAGCTTCTATAGTCTATGTATATCTATTTGATTTTTTATTTAAATCAAACGCATTATTCTTTCTAAAAAGTGGTAGTATATATAATTATATATATAATTAATTAATTAATTAATAAGTATATATAATTAATTAATGTCTATTAATTATAAAAATGATGTTGATTGCCATCATGCTTTATTGACTTCGGTTTCATTTGATTTTGATTCAAATTGTATTTTAAATTGCCAAATACATTTAACCGTTTTCATAAAATAGAATCGATTTTAACTAAGGATATCGACTCGTAAATGATTTTTTTTAAATTGGACTTCTAAGTAATTGTTTTTTCATGATTTTTTACAATATCCTTCTTTTATCCGAAAATTGATTTTGTTGTTGAGATTTCACAATAAAATAAATCCATATTATACACTTTTAAAGTGCACAATCAACTAAAATAAAAAACGAATGCTACATTGTGTTATCACATATTCATATTGATACCCATGGTGGGGGCGCTGAATAACGCCGTCACTGAATAATGCCGTAACTGAATAACAGTGACTGAAAATTACAATCCGAAATAGCGCCATCGCTTATAATGGACATTGTTGGAATAATACTATCACTTAATCTATAATCAGTGACGGCGTTGTTCAGTGGCGACGTTATTCGGAAAAACCGATAAATTAAGTGGCGGCGTTATTCCAACACTGTCAAAATATGAGAAGGCGTTATTCCGACCCTGACAAACCAAATATAATAGATAGCGAATTTAACAAATCATTGTTATTCAGTGACGGCGTTATTCCTGCAACCGATTATGGTTAGTATTAGTAGGCTACTGATATCGTTATTACGATTGTAATGCCTTTCATCGTCATTTTGTGGCCTGAACTTTAGGTATCAATAGTAGTAAAATCAATATATTTTAACAGTCCATCAATAAAAAATAGCATTGCCCTTTTATTGTTAATTTCTACATGTAACAAGCTACCACTAGGCTATAATAATTATAAAATAATATGGAAAATGCATTACTTGATATACTAACTTTAGGTATTTTAAGAATTTAGCATAAACTCATTGCATTCATATATAATGTTTAGTGTAAGAACCCACCATTGTAATAAATAAATAGGGAAAATCAATTGATTGATTTTGCCATTGTTGATACTTAGTTTTATTACTACCATTAATTTGTGGCAACCTTCATTGTATGAGTGTGAATAGAATGAATCATCATTTATTTTTCATTACACATATTAAGAATAAATTAAATTTTAAAAACACTTTTGATACATTAAAATAAAATATAAAAAAGTGTTTGTAATATTTGTAACAAGAATATTCGTATATAACCAAATGCTTCATAGTAAACTTATTGTCAGCCGACAAATTTCGAAATAATCATAATGGAAAAGCTAAAAAATAAATTTAGTTTATGTAAGAGTCATTTATTTTACCAAATTTTAATTTTAAAGTTTTTTTATTTTAAAATGTGTATTCTTTAAAGCAAGTAATTTATTTACGAAAAGGTTTTAATCTTAATTATCATTTTATATTTTTTAATGATTTAGAATGGTTTTTTTATTTATACTTTTATTTTTGTCACACTCTTTTTGGATACCTAAAACAACTGAAAATAAGATTTACATTTTATTTTGAAGGTTCAACCGTCGTCAGATCAGTCGTATTTACCCTAAGGGGACTCGAGTTGATTCCAGCAATTACATGCCCCAACTCTTCTGGAATGCAGGCTGCCAATTGGTTGCCCTCAACTTTCAAACCCTAGGTAATCGCATTGGTGTATTCTGAAGTGTAATCTTACTATTAAAAGCTTGGAAAAAATCCCTCACGCGGAACACGTCTCCTGCTTCCCATTACTACTATTGCGACATCTTCAAATCGCCATTAATATGTATCGCTATACAAATTCCATTAATATAGAACAATTATAGTTGCAGTGAGAATTTAAAACAATTAAATAAATAAATGAAAAAGCTACTTATGTGACTGTCTGAGGTCAAAACAGCACTGTACGAAACACACGTATTGTAATAGTTTGTACAAGTAGCATATATCGATAGAGTATATAATATAAAGATTCGACGAAGACTGGGTTGTATAGATGTAAAGTGACACACTGTCAATATAAGTATGCAACTGGAAGATTTTGAAACATAAGATCGCTCTAACTGTACGCTGCTACTCAAGTAATATACTTATTCAGTAAATATATATGTTGTATGTGTGTGTATTAATGCTATAATTGTTGTAATTTGAAATGTATCAAAATTTATCCGTAAATATTTAATTTGGTTTATATAGAATTGTAAATGAGATTCTTGTGCCTTATAAATTAGCGGTATGTTGGTGTTCTGATAAATTTCAGACGGTATACATTAATTAACATCTTAACTTTCAATAATGAAATTGATTACTGTGATGTAATTATTAAACACAAATTGTATAACTCTGTTCTTTATATGTATTTATTACTATTTTATCTTATTCATATTTAAACATTAATAACAACCATAATAATTATAAAATATATACAAAACAGCACACATTAAAAAATACCTTATGAACTAAATTAAAAGAAAACTTTTTTATATAAAGATTTTTATTCTGTTTAACAATTCAATTATTTCCAAATCTAACAACTTAATTGATCTATTTAAAATGTAAACTTCAAACAATACTACAAAATGTGTTCAAGAGAAAACAGAAAAATATATTTTCTCACTATTTATTTCGCTACTGTTATTTTATTAATTATCTGGAAACACTATCCTATACCCTATATATCATAATATATTTAAAAAAAACTAATTTCCTTCACACACAACCCTTGCCTCACCCGACAGACCTGGCGCTACAACTCAACCTGGGCGTGTTCGAGTACCAGCGCCGGTGCGGCTTTATTCTCAAGCCGACACTGATGCGCTCGGACGACCGCGACTTCGACCCCTTCGTCGAGTCGGGGGTGGACGGCATTGTCGCGAACACCCTGTCGGTGCAGCTGATATCGGGCCTATTCCTCTCGGAGCGGCGAGTCGGGTCCTACGTCGAGGTGGAGATGTACGGCCTCCCTGCGGACACTGTGCGCAAGCGGTTCAAGACCAAGATCCTGCCCAACAACGGTATCAATCCGGTATACAATGAGGAGCCCTTTGTCTTCAGGAAGGTGAGGCGGCATTTTACACGTGACTCTGGGTGTGTTAGGTGTGTTGATCAGTGACAATAATCCATTCCATTCAACAAACCCCCTTCAAAAAAAACAAATTTATAATTAAAATATATATATTATTCTAAGCGATTGCCAAAGGATAATTTTAGGGGAAGCTACAACTAAGAGTACTAAACTTCAGAACAGTCAAACAAAATGTATGTGACAACGTCAAATGGTCACGTTTTCTAATTGGAGATGACTTCAAACAGAAATGTTTAATTAATACCAATTAATATTTAAATACAATTAGGCAAGAAGGAATGCAGTGAAGTGAAGCAATGTCCACTTCTCATATTACAACCTTTGTGCCTTTTATGTCCACCTTTTATTGTTTTTATTAATGGCTTGATGAAAATAATTGAAAATGACTTTTGATGACTAACATTTAACTGTGATAAACAATGATACCCCTCTCCTATTGTTAAATTCCTAATTTTGACACTGAGTATGTGCCAGTGTAATACAAGCACACAATATTGCGTATTCACTTATGCTTATTATTTATTTAAATATGTGAGACATTCTGGGAAATTTATAGTTACCCTCCTGTAATATTAAATTTGGATTGTTTTTATAGATTTATTTCAGTTGAAATATTTATAGTAGTAATAAATAATGTAAGCATAAATAGAACCTTACATAAATTTATGTTTCTGAAGAATTTAATAAATACATTATTTTTACGACAAATGCGAATAAATGTTTTGTTTAACAACTGATGCATTTTTCCATATTTAAATAAACATTTATTATATTTGTATACATTATTTTTAGTATTGCTTTTTGTTTTATTTTGTTAAAACATTAAAAACATAAAAGCAGAAGATAAATACAGCGAATGATTGCGAAAAATGAAAATGTAATTTTAATTAAATGTAAATAAATTAACTTTTTTTAAATAGGAAAACTAAATATATACATTTAATAAACAATTTTGAATTTCATACCGTTTTATTTCCTAATCAGACTCTCAGAGGCCATACATTATGAACAGGATAAGTTGTAGTTGTGTGAAATTAATATATTTTGGAGATCCGTTTAGTTGTATAGAAACAATAAGGTTTCGATAACCGTCTGGTTTTTTTCGTTGATGAGATTTTAAAGAAAAATTGTATTCAAGGCATTTTCTAAGTATATCAATGCGCTTAATCGATAAATTGCAGTATATTATCTGGCAATAATAAATGCATTATTTGTTTGTGCAGTGAAAACATTTCGCACATATTACAATATTCAGTGTAGCTTCTTATTTACGTATATATTATCAGTCTCCGCTGAAATCTGTACCGGTCTGATGAAAATGAATCAATTGATCGTTATATATATGCAGAATAATTACTCTATTTTATACAAATTAGTTGAAATATTTCTGTATTGTTTCGACAAAATGAAATGTTAAATCGGTTAAAAATTGAAGTGATAAATAAGGACATGTTTTTTCTAAATACTTTATTTATTGTTTTAAAATAAAATGATGAAGTATTATACTGAAAACACATATTGTATATAAATTGTCATATATTTTTATTTATAATGTTTTCAATATACTTTTAAAGTTATTAAAAGTTTTCGTTTTATATTTTGCATTTTATTTATTTTACTAAAATTTCGATATTCTATTTTTAAATTCACCGTATTAATTCGACATGGCTTACCAAAATGCGCTAAATACCATTAAAAATAATTTATGGGCAATAGCTATATATGTGGTTAATATATCACGTGAAAATCGTGTTAAAATTAGTTTATACTGATTTAATGTGGCAATCTCTCTCTCTCCCTCTCTCTCTCTCTCTCTCTCTCTCTCTCTCTCTCTCTCTCTCTCTCTCTCTCT
>JAUZND010063540.1:0-17898 GCA_034780555.1 Coelogynopora nodosa | reverse complement strand
GACAAGTATTTAAAATAAAGTCAGTTTCAATTAAGTAAACAAAAAGCCTTATCACTCTATATGCTGTCCGGGACTGTAAATTATCATTTAATCAATCTTATTGATACAAGCGTTTACTACCACAATTTAAATCCTCAATAACTTGTAAAATGTTTTATAAAATATTACTATTTTTTTACATTCTACCCTACATTGTTGCAAATGAAGCTGATGATGCAATCGTAGAATGGTGTTCGGAGCTTTTGAGAGATGTTGATAGACTACACGAAGCAACTGCAGAAAATAAAAAAAAATTACAAAATTATGAAGATAAATGGATTGATTATGAAAGAAAATTAAAAGATTACACTTATGATGAAAAGTCGTTATGGGAGTGTCGTAAAGCTGCACATAAAATTTCCTTAATGCAAAAATTTGGAATAAGGCTTGCAATTAAGTATCAAAATAAATAATAATCATATTTTATAAAAACCGGTTTTATTTATAAATTGAAAATTAAATTAATGTAAAATAAACTTTTTTGTATAAATTTAAATTAATTAACTGAAAATGAAACTTTATAAACGAACAGCCTTCAAATCTGCTAGCGAATCCCTCAACTTGTGTAAATTGGAAACAACAAAGCAAAAAAGTTTGTCTGTTAGTAACATGGAATATATAAATGACAGTTCAACAATTACAATTGACCAAAGTGTAAAAACCATTTCAGCCTCCTTTGACGGAATAAGAGATAAACTAGGTCGCGATTACGTTGGTTCAACTAGAATGGAGACAATTATTTCCCTCAGTAATGTACAGAAAAAGATTCGATGCATTAAGCCCATTTTAATCATGACGTACAAGAAACTTTTAGAAACGAAAAGTTGTCATCCTGATAATTTACGAAAGTGAATATTTTCATTTTATTTTTTTGAATTTTTCATTTTTTTATTTTTTCATATTTTAGACAAACTGTTTTGCGCAACATGTACATGCGATTATATAGAGAATTGGCAAATAAGCAAGAAGAAATAAACATTTTAAAAAGTATCGTCCTTTCGCAGATTAAATCATAAATAATTTAAATTTGCATTGTAAATATTTAAATATTTATTTATAAATTTGTTATTTTTTCCAAGTGGACTGTTTTTTATTCTTTATTCCAGCCTCGTCCAGTTTATTGATAAATTTCGGTTTTGCAATAAATAAATTTTGAAGATATTTAATATTTGTTTCTTCAAATTCGTCTAAAATATATATTTATAAATTTATTTTTTATTTATAAATATTTTTACCGGTACATTTTGAATTTAAATCATTTAAATTTGATGAAAATTGTACATTATTGATTCTCAAAGGGGATTGCGGCATAAAAGTATTTAGTTGATGAGTAGTAAGAGAGTATTTGTTGGAATTTATACAAGTTACGATATTCATTTCTTTAAAATAACTTTCCACACATGCTCTCTCCTCTTCAGTGACCACTTTGTCATCAATAACACCAATTTTCAAATGATTTTTAATCAACACTATTCGGTAATCTCCCATTTTTGTTACGGCATTATTGACAAGAGATATTTCGTACAAATTGACCAGTCCTTTAAGAGTCTCTAAATTTGAACAAGTAGCGATTCTGTTGTATCCAACATACAAAATTTGTAAATTAACCGCCGTGTTAACATTTTCCAAGGATCGAAGTCTATTTTCTTCAAGATGGAGTTGTTTCAAATTAGAAAGGGTTGAAAAGGAATTTGAGTCAATGTTTTTTATTCGATTTTTATCCAAAATCAACTCTTCTAAATGAGGCATCCCGTTCAAATTTTCAATTTTGTAAATTTCATTTTCTTGTAGAAACAAAGCTTTTAAATTTGGAAATGATGAAAAGTCGAATTTTTCCAAACTACTGATGCAATTATTTGATAAGTGAAATATTTCCATTTTTGTTAGAGAGTGGGTAAATTTTATAGAGTTTATATTGTTGTTATTGAGAGATAAAACTACAAGGTTTTTCAATTTTACGAGGTTGTCTAAACTAGTAATGTTATTGTCGTCTAAATTTAAAACTTTCAAACTGCTCAAAAGAGAAAAAGCCCCAGTATCCACAGAATCAATATTACTTGAGCTAAAGTTTAAAAAAGTCACATCTTCAAACTGCACATTGCCAATCTTGTCTATAACAGCGTCAATAGATAATCTCCCTCCGAACGTATTTTTGGCCAAAATGCATTCCTGTTGTTTAAGACATTCAGAGTCCAAAATCTGACAAGCTTTCAAGTGATACACTAAATACAACCTGTAATCACACGTTTCACATATAGGATTGTACTTAAAATCAACCACAGCAAGATTGGGCAGATTTCTCAATTTCAAAATGTCTCTTTTTTTGGATATTTTATTATGCCCCACGTACAATTGTGTCAGACTTGTTGAACGTTCAAGTTGATCCAAGCATGACAAAGAGTTCTTTTCAATGGATAAGTAAATTAGATTTTTATTAGAAAGATAGTTGATTCCAAGATGATACAGCTCATTATGAGAAAGGTGGAGGTATTTTAAATGTTGTAGGTTTGATATGCTTTCAATGCAGGATATTTTATTATAGGAAATATCGAGAGTGATTAATTTTGTCAAGTTTTCTAGTCCTTTTAATTTAGATAGGTTGTTATTTCGAAGGTTGAGGTATGTAATGTTTGTTAGTAATGTTAAAGAATGTAGCTTTGAAATGTAGGAATCTGGGAGAGAGAACCAAGTTATCTGAATAGAAATAATAAAAAAATTGTGAAAATTTATAAAGTTATTTTTTTTTAAATTAAACACTAACCGTATGCTAAAGTGTTTTTAAACAAAATATTTTACAAAAAATGTTCATCACATTATTCTTCTACACTTTTTTAATTAAAATTTTGTCACACCTCTAATAAGTTATGGGTAAAATCACAAAAAATCAGACCAATAAATTATGAAAAATAAAATAATAACAGAGGTTCCATGTTCAAAATGTAACCATTCTATATAAATTTGTATACTCTTTCAAATTAACCAAAAAATTTCAAATTTAAAGCTGGTTCAGATATATTTCTGTAACAGCCCCTTTCCCCCTTAAATTCCCTTTTTTATATAAAAATCACACCATTTCTTTTTATATTTTTATTTAAAAGTTCATCACACATGATATATACATTGTATATTATACAACATTTTAATAATTCATCATTTTCATTTTCAGTCCATTTAATTTTATTTTTTTATTTTTTTATTTTTTGGCTGTAATACTGTGCAATTCTTAATTAACATGTGATTCATTTTGAAATTTTTTACGAGATTTGAAGAAACCTAAGTTTATTTGGTGTCTGATTTTTCATGATTCTACCCTTATTACAAAAAAACAAATTATAAATTAATATAATTATAATTTATAATTATGTAATTGAATATTACCAGACTTTTTTTACAATTTTCGTCAGTCTCGCCAATACCATCTTGATTAACATTTTTATGTTTACTACAACTATTTGACCCATTAATAGTTACAAACGTCTTGTATTCTACATCGTGCAAAACAAAAAGTTGCTCAACTTGAACTCCTCCTGAATTTCTACAAATAACTTCATTGGTCAATTTACTCTGCTTAATTTGAGCTTCCACATTAGTACTCTCGTTTTGATAAATAGTCTTTAAATTAAACACTTTTAAAGACACAAATTTCTTTATAAACCCAAATCTAACTTGTTGTTCTTCTTTCTCAAAATTATTGTTCAAAACATTGATCCACTGTATCCTCCCACACACTTTACTCAATATAGAAATCAAATGACTACTACTTGAAAGCTTATTCCAAGATAAGTCGATACTTTTTAAATTGTTCATAGGTGAGAAATTTTGAATATTTGATAATGACTTTATGTGATTAAAACTGCAAGACAAAATTTCCAAATTTTTAAAGAGGTAAATGTCATGAATAGTTTCAAATTTATTGAAAGAAATATCGAGGTGTTTTAAATTTGTACAATTTGCAACGTGATTGAGGCGGGTAAGTTGACAATTTTTCAAATCCAATTGAGTTATAGTTTGGATTTTATCAAAATCTAAATTTTTTGTATTAAAGATTGTCTTTTCATTCACCCATGGTTGACAAATATCCAATAGTTTGTAAATGTTAAAATCTACAAAATTTGATTTTGCTCTTGTTGCATTAAAAACATTTTTTGTGTTGGGTGCGATTGTTGAATCTACCATATTTTCAATTTCCAGAGAATGTAATGTCGGTATTTTAAAAAGAGATGTATCTTTGCTTGTTGGAATGTTGTAACGATATTTTATAAGATATTCGGGAATTACTAAATGTCGGTTTTTTAAAAACCAAATTAAATGATCGTTGGGACAAATGTTGCCAGCGGTAGAGGTTTTACAATGCTTTCTCAGAAGGAGTGAGTTGTAGCTTTTGAATTGGCGAAGATTGACGTTTTTGTGGGAAATTTCTACTACATTTCCAGTGTATATTTTTGCTAGTATGACCATTCCATTTTGGAGGAAATTTTCATTTTTAGGAGATTGAGTTTGCAATCGAAGACGAGCTTTATCGGCTTCATACAGGCTGTTTGCGACAACTACAAGGTTTTCATTGTTGTAATGACATCCATCGTTTATAATTGATTCCAATTTAGAGTTGTATTTTATATTGCTAGATTAATTTATTTCTATAAAATCACTTTTCATTATTTCATTATTTTATTATTATGTTCGTTTTTTATGATTTATAAATTCATTTATTTAAAATTTTATATATTAATTGTTTTAAAATTAAACACTATTCTTTGTTTTATTAATTTATATCTAATTAGACATTTTTCTTGTTTAATTTTCATTTTTTCTGCAATTAAACATTTTTCCTAGTTTAATAATTTTCATATTTTCGGCAATATTATTTAATTTCGCATTTTTTCCGAAAATTCCCCGCTCGACCATCTCCAATTCACTTATAATTTTATATATATACAGTACACCAAATATCAGAACATTTAGTAAAAAAATTAATGTAAATTATACAATATTACAGATGCCAGAGCCTATCAAAGTCGGAAAAATGCCAAATTTCGCGCAACTCTAAAAAAACCAAAAATTTCAGAATAGATATTAGAAGGTCAAAAAATAAATCTGTTAAATTTTCTTAGTGGCCATTTCAATACTTTTTAAGATATGGTCAATATTCTAAAAATTATTGGTACAGAAATTCATATTATACGTATTCATAGTTACTGTTCTTTACATTATATCTCCATTATACTCTTAAAAAATCCCCTTATTCTTAAGCTTCATTTTGAATATCTGTAACAGTAAAATAGACAACTGTGTGTATTTTTAATAAAAATTTTTTATTGACATTTTTATAAAAATATTTATTTATAATTGTCTATGACTATTATAATAATTAATAAAATCGACTGTAATTTTTAAAATCTGTGTAATATATTTATATAAATGTACATAATTAGTTTCAATTAATTTGAAAGATATTTTCAAAAATCCAACATTATAGAAATAATTTAAATCAAAATTAAAATATTAATAAATATTTATTTATTTTTATTTTATTTACATGGTTACGTGGGGAAATTTTACCGTAATATTGCCCATATTATAAAAAGTATTGAAATAGCCACTTAGATAATTTAATAGGCTTATTTTTTCGAAATTCTACTATCTATTTTGAACCTTTTACTTTATTTAGACTTGCGCGAAAGTTGGCATTTTTAGAACTTTTAATGGTTATGACATCTGTAATAATGCATAGTTTACATTTTTTCTTTTTACAGATTGTCTATATATATGTATATTTAATATATATAAAATTTTAAGTGATTTGGAGAGGATCGAGCGGAGACGATATTAGAAATTAAATAATATTGCCGTTTTTAACAATTTATTTACATTTTTGCTGCAATTAAACATTTCCCCTAGTTTTAATAAATTGTTTATTGTTTAATTTTCAATTTTTTACATCTCAAATTAAACTTACCTCTTATTTTTGTTCGTTTTTTATGATTTATATTCATTTATTAAAAAAATTACTCTGTCACAATATATCCATATTTAAAATCCTTCTCACTCCCATTCAACTGTAAAACTGAACTAATACAAGACTTGGCCAAATTATACCCATTATAAATAGTTTTATTATAAATTTTGCCAACCTTTAAAACTTCAACATCTACAATCCCAAATTTATTAAATTTTGCCTGACAAAAAGATTGTCTCATCCAGTTTGAGCATGTTATAAAACAATTGTCTTTCTTTTCCAAAAATTGATTAACTACACCTCCAAAACTTTTATATTCTTGAACAATTAATCCATTTTCAAAATCAACTTGATTTCTTTCAGCCTTCAAATACTTTTTTATAAAATTCAACACAACATGATACAAATTTACGAGATTTTCAATTTTTTCAACCACATTTTCCAAGCTTTCTTCATTTTCAAATAAAGCATCACTAATCATGGAACAATAAACTGAATAAACGGCTCTAATTTTAAACTTACAAATTTCTTCAAAACTCTTTTTAAAAGACGACATTTTCTGACAAAAGTGATGAAATTCAGACTCATTATTCTTCACTTTCATGGTGTAATAAATTTTTTTGTTTACGAAAATTTCTTTCGCTTCAGAGTGTAATTTTTTCAATTCAAAATTTTGTCCATCAAGAGATTGTAATTTTGTGAAAAACAAAGAGGCAATAAGGTGGTAATTTGGAAGTTGACTACACGGATTATTTATAACTGATTCTGAACGGAAAAAAAACAAGCTTTTTAAATTTTTAATTTCCGAAAGGCTGGTAAATTGTCTAGTAGAAGATATGTAATTGCTGGAAATGTCTAAAAAGGACAATTTGTTGAGACGTAGAAGGGGTTCTATATTTTCAATGTTATTTTGAGACAAATTGAGATTAATGAGATGTGTGACATTTCCAATACTTTTGATACAAGATATTTTATTATCGTTTAACCACAGGGTTTTTAATCTGACGAGGACGGACAGATCTTCCAAGTGGCGTATTTTATTTGAATAAAGGTATACTTTTTCAAGATTGCAGAGGAATTTTATATTTTGAATCTTGGTCAAATTACAATCTACGAGCCACAATTCTTCCAATACAGAAAAACTAAAAAAGCATTTTGGGATTTGATACATGTGTTGATTGAAAATTGTCAATTTTACGAGATTGGTGAAGCATTTTAGAGGTGTAAAGGTCTCCAATTTAGTAAAGAAAATTTCAATTGTACTAATAGACGGATTATAACTTGTTGTAGTTGGTTCGTTGGATTTCTATGTATAGAATTAAAATAATAGAAAAAAATAGATTGGTTTTTTAAATCACCCCCATTTTCAAACGATTTGAGAAATCGGCATCCGTCAATGACATTTTAGAATTATCCAATACAATTTATACAAAATTTTGATTATTAAAAAACAAACGGGTTATTATTGTTACACCTAGATACTCGGGTGAATACGTGATATTTTACATACAAAATAAATAAACCAAATTATTAATTAATTATTTTTTATATAAATTTATAAATGTTGGCTTATTTTTCAAGTAGAGAATCTATCGCTTCTATTAAAACATCACACTTTTTTGATAAAATTTTCCCAGCTTCCAACATTAAAATGCTTGGATCTAGAGCTCCAGTAGATTCAATAGAAACTAAAATTAATAATAAACAGATTTTTTTTTAAATTAAAAAAATTACACATGTAAAATCTATCATGCTTGGAAATGACAACATCATCCTTGAATTGAGTTTTAAAAATTTCTCTGTTATTTGTGTGGTTAGTAGTATTACCGACAACCGCCTTTAAATCTCCAACTAAAATTATTATTTAAAAAGATTTTTAATTTTTTACAATCATCATCATATTTGAGAGTTATAACTCCTGGAGCAAAATAGCTTTGAAAAATCTAAAAATTATTATAAAAATTGATAAAAACTTTATAAAAAATAAATATTAAAAAACTTTTGCTTCGTCTCCGAGAATCGTTCTTTTGATGTGAATTTTGGAAAGTAATTTGTAAGACGCTGTGGCTACAATATATATTATATAGGAATATATTTTTGAAATACATTTAAAAAATTTTACCAACTGGAGAAAATTTAGCGTGATCTCTCCCACAAGATTTTAAACAGTATAAATCGGCGACAATTTCCTGGGTTTGGGATAATTTTGCAATCAATATGTCATCATTAACGGGTGTTATTGGGGTGATAAACTGGTAAAAAAAGTTAAAATTTTAGAAATATTGAAAAACTTTTTACTTTATTTTTTTGATCTCCAATTGGTAGCCATTCGAACGAACCACTGTAAACTATCAAAAAATCAAAATGAAAATTTTAAATATTTTTTATACCACTTAGAAATTTGAAATCCTTATTATCTTCAATTTCTTTAGCAGTGTGGTTGTTTTTGACGCAAAATCTGAATTTCACAGTTTCGTTTTCATTGTCGTGGAATTTATCTAACAAAATTAAAAAAAAATTACTTTCATTATTTTACCGTTTGTTTTTGGGTAAAATAAACGTGGATCTGCATTAATCGGAATTAACCCGATTCTATGTGCCAATACTTCGTCAGGAATGATGCTAGTATTATTTTTTAAATGTACTTGGTCAATAGCCATTGTAGGAATTTCGGACAAGAGAATGCGTCTAAATGCGTTAACCACAGAAACGTCCATACCTATAATGTTGAAAAACAGTTCGTTTTTGGAATGGTCGGTTATTTCGATTTTTAAAATCTAATTTTTTTATGTTCTAAAATTTTTTTTAAAAAATTTTTCAAACTTTTTGTAGATCCTTGAAAAATTGAGACAAATCTCTAATTTTAGTTATGCAGTTTAGCTAAAAATTGTAAATAATAACAATTTATAAAATATAAATAAAATTGATATTAATAATTTTAATTTAAAATACTTTGTCGATTCCATGCTTTTTTAATCTTATTGGATAAATAACTTGCTCCATTGCAAAAAAATTAAATTACTAAAATTTAGTCAAAATTTCAAGTTTCAAGTTTCAAAACACGTGAAATTTAAATTAAATACAACTTTAGTAACTTCCAAGGTGAATAGAATTTTAAAAATCAACAATATCGCGCATTTTCATTGGATGAAATATATTTAAAATTAAATTAACCATAATAATAAACGGCTTAAAATTATTTTGAGCACATTAAAATGTAGGATATTGATACATGTATCATATGTAAGTTTAATTTAGAAAATAAGAAAATTATTATCAAAATTATCAAAAACATTTTAGAAAATTTACAATAATCTTCAAAAACTATAAAAATATGAAAATAAGAAAATTGTAAACTTTAATATACATTTTTAAAAAAATATGTCATTATTTTTAAATTATAATTATAATTAACCCAATTATTATATTCATAACAAATAATAAGAATTATAAAATTTATTTATAATTTTATTTTATTTTATACTATTTATTATAAAATAAAACATAAATCTCGCACGATAGTACAAATTTGTGATACACTTTCACATAAAACGTAAACATGTTTTCAACCCGTTTAATCGTTAATAATATCACTTTTGCAAGTTGTAAAAACCCTTTGTCATAAAACAAAAAAAATATTGACTAAAATGTGTCAATTTTAAAAACAACCTGTTTAAAACAAAGCTTTAAAAAAGCACTAATTGAGCTAATTATTATTTTGAAATATTGCTAACATAGTTGTAAAAATTACAATGTTTAACTTTTTACAATTCCAACTTGTTAAATTGTCTACTTGTGCGAGATACTACAAGTTTGAGAGAAATTGGACCTTCGATTGTTAAAATAATGTCATGGATTATGATACTCTTTTTATAAACCTCTGTTGATTGATTTCAATCGATTGTGAATCAATTTAAAAAATTATAATTAATTAGTTTTTAAACCATAAATAACATTACATTTTTTCACAAAATAATTACAATCATGTCTAATAGAAAAACTAATTTTACTAGAAACGATAAACCTTCTAAAGGAGAATGGGAAAGGGTAAATTCAATATACAATAATTATCCCATTAAATTTAAAAACCTAATGACCAAAATAAACCAACCCCCTGAATATCTTGTACGGATGAATACAACAATAACGGATGGTGAATGTAGAAAGCCAGTGCAGAAGGACATGTCAAAAAGAAACGCTTTTTATAGTAAAAGTGAAAATGGTACATTTTGGTACAAAACGACAGATTCTAGTGTTGGCTCGTTGGATAGTAGATTTAGTATTTCTGGTTTAAGAAAAAAACCACCGCATATATCAGATGAGACTATTGAGCCTCATTGGAAAAATGAAATAAAACGGAATTATAAAAAGTGCATCATTAACAACAAGTACAACAATTTTAGGAGGATTTTTTATTATGGATCACAAGAGGAGCAGAATGAATACAAGTAAAATTTAATATTTAAATTAAAAAAAAATTTCACTAAATAAATGATCAAAAGAGTTTAAAAGTGAAAACGTTTGATTAAAAAGTTTAAATTTCACTAAATAAATGATCAAATGTGTTTAAAATTGAAAATGTTTTAATAAAAAGTATAAATTTCACGAAATAAATAATCAAAAGAGTTTAAAAGTGAAAAAGTTTTATTAAAAAGTTTAAATTTCACTAAATAATTTATAATTTAAAATCTCGAAAAAATGTTTAAATATAACCAAGTTCTTAGAGCATACAATCGAGCCATTTTGAAACAACAAATGAAAGACAATGAAATAAAAAAACGTCGAGAAATGCAGGAAAGAAGCATTGAATCACAAAAAACGTTTTCACACGATCACGAATGGACAAGAACAAACCAAGAAAAGGAAATTAAGAAAAAACAATATCTACAAGGTTTTAGAGATGCAAACAAGGAGGTTATATTTTAAATCTATAATAGTTAAAATAATTAACCTCTAGTTAATGGAGAACAATTGGAAAAACAAAGAAAAACAAAAGGCTTCAGAGGACTATTTTTCAAAAAAACAACTAAAATATAATCCAATAAATTGGCACAGATCGCTAAAATAATATCAAATTTACTTTAGATTGAATTTTAGCTGCATTTGTTTATAATTTTACTTGTACATAAAAAAATATTTAAAATAAACACTTTAAAATATCATTTAAAATTTTTTTAATATTCATAATCGACATCTTGAGTGTAAATCAAGTACAAAGATGAATGCTTTCCATTCATACCTTCATTAATATATTGGAGACATTTTTGGTAAAATTGAATGAGATGTTCGTCATTAAGAGTTTTGAGGATCAAATCTGTATAAAAGGTTGGCCAATACAGTGGATACTCCCTGTAGAATAAAATGGAGGTAACTTTACAATACTTGTTTTTTAAATAGAATACGCAACTTGAATATGTCGAAAAAACCACTTCAAAAAAAGCTTCTTTTACATCAAACATTAATCCAGCATCAATGACCATTTTGGACCCAAAAAAGTGTTCCATAACCGTGAGATGATGAAAAAGAATCTTGTCGTCAAATGGGGCTTTTTTCAGATATTTGACGCATTTTTTCAGTCCCATGACGTCTCTTTTCATTTCCTGGAAATACTCATAATCTTCAATATTGTTTACAGACATTTTGAAAACTTTATCTTTTTATGAAAAAAGGTAAGTTGAGAAAATACAATTTATAATTTATAAACAAATGAATCATAAATCTTTTAAGTAAACTATTGCAGGTCAGTTAAATGGTCACTAATAACAAACTTTTTCAGATTAATTCCCTACTAATAAGATTGCATCACTTTCCGTTAATTAAAGACTTTACTTGCTGTTTACATAATAAAGCATGTAAACAGGAAGTGACCAGTAAATATGATACTCAGATTTAAATACTAATTAATCGTTTGATCATTAGAGTAAAAATTTAATATTCACATTATACCAAGTAAAAATAATTATAATTACTTGTTAACATTGTCCAATTGCGAAAAAATGAATTTCATTTTGGTCATAAATTCCTTAATGGTGCCAGAAAATAACTCTGCAAATTTTTCCTTGTTGACGATATCAGGATGAGTTTGAACAGCATTGAGAAAAATTTGAGACTAACAATATTTAAATATTATAAATTTTATAAAAAAATACCTGTTTCAGATACACTCCATTAACTTGGATAAAAATCTCCTTTAAACAGTTGACATCTTCGGGATACTCGAAATAAGCAATCTTGTCGGTAAACAAAATACAGTATACAACACTAACCATCAATTCCACAATACCAGCCACATGATCAACGTTTTGAATTCCCTTTTCTAACATTTGCCACAGCAAATTAACAGTCAGTTTGTAAACTGCAACATCGCCAACTTGCGCAATTATACTCAAAACTATATCTTTAAAATCTGGAAACGATTCAGGTGTATAAATAAAATTGGTTGTTATAATAGTGAGTGTGGTTAAATAATTTTTAGTAATCTCTTTAATCTGTGACATCATGTCACAATCATTTTCAACTTGATCACTAGCTTGTTGGATAAACTCTAAAACACAAGTAATGATGGTAGGCACCAATTTATAAAAATATTGTCCACAGTCTGCTCCATATTTTGCTACAATTTGGTTAATGAGCGATAGAAAGTCTGCGATAGTATCAAAAGTTGGATTTTCCAACAAAACGTCCACAATGGAAGGTAGAAGGTTCAAACATTCAACGTCAAACTTGGCGAATAGAGTTCTAGTGCATCTAATGAATGATATTTTAATACCTTCTATGAGAGGATATTTTTTAATTATGTTGAGTTGAATAGAGTAAATTTCTTCAAATAGTAATCGCACCCCACATTCTTGCATGGAAAAGTTGGTTCCAAACCCTTTAGCACAACAGCATAGCCAATTGGAAATGTTGTTAAACTGCTCAATCAAATCTAGAGAATCGTCCGTTTCCAATTTAGTAGAAATTGTAGTATATAATCCTCCCAGAGTGTTGATGAGTTGAGTAAAATAAAACATTTTAGACTCTTTATCAAGATTGCTTCTTAGAATTAAATAAGATGCAGAAGTATAAATATTGCTTCTTTGTTTTCCAATTACTGGGTCGGATAAATTTGCAGAATCATTAACAAGTGACATTAATTTGGTTACAATTTCGATAATAAAAGTATCGGGTATAATATCACTTTTTTGCTTAACAAATTTGGCAAAAAGGTCGATAACAATATTAGATTCTGAAACATTTGGCATAAAAATACCATCATCTCCGAGGTACAGTTGTAGAATTTTATCCACGTTTTTCGTGTTGATGCAAATGTCGTATCTGTTTATAATTTTGAAAATGGTGGTACACAATGTCGGTGAAAGAGAAAAGATTTCGAAATTTTCCAAAATGCAATTAAACACGTTTTTGTGATGACAGGAAGGTAGTTTAAAATAATTTTTCACAATTTCTGGCAGATTCTGCACAATGTACAAAACTCTTTCTGTATTCTCACACTTTTCAGAGTTTGTTGTATTTTCGGTAATTAACGTTTTTTGTAAAAGCAAGGCTACTTGATTTAGCACATAGTCGGGCATCATGGCTCCACAAGAAA
Source organism: Coelogynopora nodosa (assembly GCA_034780555.1). Classification (NCBI taxonomy): domain Eukaryota; kingdom Metazoa; phylum Platyhelminthes; order Proseriata; family Coelogynoporidae; genus Coelogynopora; species Coelogynopora nodosa. The sequence goes on along the minus strand of JAUZND010063540.1, from coordinate 4,312 downwards.
TGAAAATACTGTAAGAATCAGTTTTACTTTCGAGATCAAATCCACTGTCATCACACTGAGGTCTAGGTTTATTGAGCAATTGGATAGTTCTAGTAAAGAGAAGAGGAACTACGAGGTTGATTTTAGGTTTATCTGAGCATTTTTTCAAGTAATTTAAATAACCTTTTACTCCTTCTTCCACGAACGACCATTCAACACTTTGGTACATTTTTAAAATTTCGTCCGAATAGGCTTCTAAATACTTAAATAATGGAGAATCTTTAGTGAGACTCTTATTGTGCAAAATAGTATCACAAATTGCATCCAAAGCTTTACTAAACAGTCGACAAATGTCATTCTGTGATTCCGATTCCTGTAAATACAAAACAGACAAAGTTTCCAACCTTTTCGATATAACAAAGTTGATAAATTCGAAAACTGAACGCTTATCATCCAATAACGCCTTTTTTGCCAAAATTTGACAAATTACATCTACACAACATTGTATAATTTCTTCCAACTTTTTTCCACTTTTAAAACAAAAACATGCCACCAACAAATTTACAAATTTTGGAGAAATTATAAATTTAAGCGGAATCCATCTAGCAAAATCTCCAATAAGATGAAAACTTTGCAACATGTTTGTCAGAGATGAATCTTGGACACCAATATTTTCATTTCCAACAAAAGGAGCAAGACTATTTTCAATTACAAATAAAAGAGAATCTACAATTTCAATTATTGCATTGTTTCTGATAGCGTCCCTTATTGAATCGTTGATTTTATTGTAACAGGGCTTTACATTTCTATTGGATAAATCTTCGTTAATATACTTGAGACTTTTGAGATAAAATCCGACAAGATGTTCATCATTAAGGCATTTTTCAATTAAATCTGTAAAAAAAGTCGGCCAAGAGTGAGGATACTCTTTATTGAAGAATATGGAAGTAACTTTACAATACTTGTTTCTTAAATACATTACAGATTGTCCAAAAGTGGCAAAAACGACAGAGAAAAAGGCTTCCTTTATTTCAATCATCAAACAAGCTTCAATTGACACTTGGGACGTTAAAAAATGTTCTATAATTGTTAGGTGATGAAAAAGTAACTTGTTTTCAAATTGTCCACTTTTCAAATATTGGATACATCTTTGCAATCCTAAAATGCTATTTTTCATATTTTCTAGATAATCGTATTCTCTCATATTGTTTACCGCCATTTCACTCAAAAGGTACATTTTAATTTCATTGATAAAAGATAATGTTATTATTCTTGTTGTTTTTATTCTTTATCAAAATAGATAGATAAATTTTGTGTACAAGTAACTAAAGGTCACTAATAACAAAGGCTTTTTTACAGGATTAATTTGTGTCTTACAGCTGTTTTCTTGGTAAATGAATTAATAAATCAACGTGACTTTTAAACAGTTTATATAAAGTTATTTTTTAGGAATATAGAATATATTATTGTGTAGTTCTACGAATAATTTTCTAAATTTATCGGAATATCAAATAATAACAAAATTGTAAACATGTATTAAAAATTTTCTAAATTCATCTCGTGTGCGATAAAATGTATTTGTCACGTTATATTGTTGGTAACGAAAAGTTGTTGTTATGCTAAAAAAGTTTAAATTGGGTTTAATTTATGTAGTAAAGTTTTATTTATTTTGAAAAATTAAAAATGTACATTTTTCTTCGTTATTTTTCAATAAGTTGTAATTTGCATGTTGCGTTGTATTTTTATATTTTTTGAAAAAAAATTGTTTAAAACTATAAAATTGTATTATTACAATATTACAATATGAAACGTCGTCTTGAGAGTGATTTTACAAAAATAAGAAAGCGGGCGAAAAATGTGATTGACGATCCAGTTGAGAAATGTCCACGAAAAAATACGCAAGACATAATTGAAAGTAAAATTTTTTTATAAAAGAATTTTTTATTTTTATTTTTATTTTTAATTTTTAATTTTTTAATTTTTAATTTTTAAATTTGAATCATTAAAAAATTTTTATTAAAACGCGTTTTAGTATAAAATTTAGATTCACCTAAATCTTCACAAATTGAATCACAGTCCACTGCTGAAATAGTTAAAATTGCTAACGTGAAAGCTAAAATTCCAGAAATTTCAAAAAATGTTGAAAATTTGAACATAGACGTGAAAGTAAAGAAGGAAATTTTTGAAAATGTTGGAAATTTAAATGAATCGGTTAATAACTTGAATAACGATGAATACACGACGAAAACGAAAATTCCAAATGTTGAAACAAATGATGCTTTAAATTCCAATGAAAATGTAGCAAACGCTCCTCATATAAAAACACATTCAGGACCATTAATTACATTCGAGGACTATAAATATGAAATAAAAAATAGAGAATTTAGCCCGGATAAAGCATCTTATAGTGGTTCTGATATATCGGATTTAAGCGAATCGGAATTGGCCACTGATAGTGAATCTTTTGGCTTTTCTTCCGTGACAGAAGAGGACGAACCAAAGTAAAATTAATTTTTTTTTTCAATTTTTTTTATAGAGAAGGATGGCACCAATTCAGAAGATGTACAATTTTGTCAATAAACGTCACAGACACGTATTTACTATAAGAAATATCAAATAATATTTTTTAGATGCAAAATTGTAAGAGTAAGTTCTGATAGTATTTTAAAAGAGGTTGTTTTGAAAGATACTTGGTTTTTTCATTATTTTTATTTTTCAATTTTTTTAGGAAAAAAAGCCCTATTGCAGTTGATCAAATTATTAATATAATTTACACTTCCAATAAACCTCATAGAAAATCGAAAGTGACTATAGACAATGAAAATAATTTTCTTATAATTCTGCCGGATGTTATAATTTCCGGAACAGCCATTTTGGCTTCATTGTATTGTATGAGAAAGTAATTTTCCTCATTCCTATTTATATTTTTTTATTAGACCTTTACTAGACTTAATTTTCAAATACAATTTTGCAATGAATAAAGCCATAATAAATGGAAACATCACTCATAAAGTAACTCAAGATGTAATTTAATTTTTATAAATGATTAATTTTAAATTAACAAAGATTATTGCTTCCGATAACATGAAAGACCTTTTGCACGTTGCAACCATTAAAAAAATGCTTTTTGAAGAAACTAAAAAATTTGATAAAGTCTACCAAATGTTTTGTGTTGGAGTTAATGAATATGACATTATGAAAGATTTTGAAGAATACGCTCCTTCAATAAAAAAAACACTGGTAAACTTTTTCGAAAAACCAAAGAAAAAAACAAAAGAAAACGTTGTAAAAATTAGATCATTGAGAGAGAATGAGGAAGTTTTGAATAGTATTGTTTATGGTTTAAAAGGACGATCAGATATATCTGTGGAAGGATATTTGAGTAATAATCCTCAGTGCAGTTTAGAATTACCTGTCGAACTAAAATCTGGAAAAGCTACATTTTCTATAGATCATATTGGCCAAGTTTTGCTGTACATGATGTTGCTGTCTTTTAAAAGACAAATGGGTGTACCAGTTGGATCACTAGCTTATCTTAAATCGGGTATATGTAAGGTTGTTGAATACCAGCAAAAATCTGTCCGAGATATTCTACAGAGAAGAAATGAATTGGTGTTGAATTATGACTTGTTCAATCTCCCCAAAACTTGTGATGTTGAATGGACTTGTAATAATTGTAGCCAAAAACTTGCGTGTTCTTTACTTGGAGATGACAATTTTCATGCTGATGAGGAGGATGAACCAGTGAATGTAAAAAGGGAGAATTGTTTAATACCAGAGTTTATATCTTGTTCTAGCAGTCATTTGAATAGTGTCGAAATTGGATATTTTAGTAAAAATTATAAAATGTTGGCATATGAGGACAAGTATCAGATTGAAAATTATAATGTCAAGAGAATATGGACAAAGGATGCAGATTATTGTGAATTTATGCAAGGATGTTTGAGCAGAATGGTTTTATGTGCTGGTACGTCTAATACAGAACTTGATAAGAATGATAAAAGGTATTTTTAAAATTATTTTAAAGGTTTTTTTAATTCAAGTTTAGAAAAAGTAATATTTTATCATTTTTTGTTTTTGGAATATTTTTTTCTATAAAATTTTTTGAATTAAAAGTCAAAATTTCAAGAAAAAAATGAAAATGTTTGAATACAAATTTTACAATGAACTAACAGTCCGCGACAGCTATTGAGAGGTTGAAAAAATAAATAGTTAAAAATTCGAATTTTAAACATCTATGTGCGTCGTTGTGTTGTTTATATCCAATATACCACAGCACAAATGCAAAATGTAAGCTTCTAGACGATTTTACGAAATTTTGGTGCGACGCATC
>JAUZND010063529.1:0-17900 GCA_034780555.1 Coelogynopora nodosa | reverse complement strand
ATAACTTTTGATATGATGTTCAGTGGGGTCCAATGAACCAGTCAAAGCAAAAAAACCTTCTGAAGCAATTTGTTCTACGTATTTTATAATTTTACTGGACTATTTGTATATATTCATTCAATTTTAATAGTAAATTGCAAACTTTCATCCTATCGTTTAGCTGTCCTTTTGGATTATCCTTACCTAATGAGATTATAATAAGATCGAAACAGGATAAAAGTCTAAACAAACGAAACTCTGATTGATTATATAAATAAATCACAAATATGTTTGGATACGTCATCAAGAGAACACTCAAGTGAAGAATCAATTGATCAAATGGAAATTCCCTGTAAAAAGTTAACCAATTATCCTACTATTAGACATGAAGTCAGGAATTCATTGAAAAAAATGATTAGTGTATTATATAGAAGAATTCCACATGATAAGCGAGGTACACATGAAGAGAATATATCTTATATTATTGAACAAATTGTATTCATTTACCGAATGAAGTATCTTTGGAGTTACAGTTTAACTTTGCGCGCGATTGAAAACTGAATTGGAGTTGCAAGTCATCCTTCAACAGGTACTGCTATAGATGCCTTTTTTCACGGTGCTAATACTACGCTGGATCCACTTGTAAGAAAATAATAACAGATAATTCAGAAACATCGCAAATGTCTATATTATAAAATATATTATAGACAGACGGTTTTATTAATTTAACACATAAGAAAATTCTGAAAGTGTACGACAATTTTTTTTCACAATACTGAGCTGATATAGAGGTATTATTATAGTACCACGCCTACCCACACATGGAATTCAATCTATCGGAATTGCATCATAGTCCCTTAAAATTAGGTAAAAATTAGTCATCATTAAATATAATTGAGAAATATTGGAGAGAGTACATTGTCTGAGATTTACATGTTTTAAGGTATATGATAATGGATACAGTCACACAAATATATGGTATATATTGTCAGATTAACAAGCTTTATAATTCAATATGTTTTATAGTCTTTATTATGGGTTGACTGATTGGGAGATAGACTCGTTGTGGTGTTTCTTCTGGGAGGATAAATGAGCGTGCACGCAGTTCGTCTGTGGTTGTCTGATGTTGATATGGAGAAAAAGGGTAGGAATATGGACATCGTTTGATAGCATACTTATATGCCCCAATCATGGAACCTTTTTTTCCGGGATACATTTGTCGTCCAAGACACCTTATCTGATTCACATTATGGGATGACTTGAATAGAATAATATACTGACTGTTGAAAGATCGGTTATGATTTTCACTTCCACCTCTATACAAAGTTTGAGTTAACATTGTAACAGTAGGGGAGATGGTGAACTAGACGCGTACATAAATTGTTAACAATTTTATAATTTTTCGCTTCATTCATCAATTCGTCAAGAATAATGAGATTATAAGGATGAACAATATTTAATGAGTAGGGTAGGCGTCATATATTTTCATTTATTGTAGTTTAAAAGGTGGGCTATAATTAGAGTTAGTAAACCAGTGAATGTTTTTCAGTATAATGTCAAATATTAAATTTTAAGGTTAATCAATTTTTCATCAAATGTAGTTTTGCTGATTGACTGGGTCAAGCAATAATCATAGCTGACTTGTCTTTTATGGGAAAAAAAGCTCCACTTTTATTGAGACCCGTATTCACTGAGTTCGGATAAGAATGATTAGGAAAAGACAATAGTTTATGTAATGCAAATGTATTTTATTTTAGAAGTGGTAGCAGTGGTGGTGGTTTGATTTCCAACAAACATTTTATTCAAGGACCGCTAACTACTGAATGTGATGCTAATTGTCTCTATTACCTATATCATCGCCTTATACTTGGACATATTATGATCATGAATGATATTTAAAAAGAATTATTTAAATGTGAAAATGCTGACATATATGTATTTCATGATATTGAGAAATACTTTTCATAATTATTTCCTCTCTACATTCTCTATGTTATTTTGCATGTTAATTGTTTTTACATATATTTTATGAATAACTTGCATACATATTTACTTATAAAAATAATAAACGAGATTAATCACCTCAATTTCACTACTTTTTTCATTTTCTTTTAATAGTCAAAGCTATTTGAGAGGTTTAAAAAACCCTTTTACTGTTAAACAATAAATCGCTGTTTAATTAAATAATTATACTTACAATCTTTAATTATATTCAATATTTTTCATAATGGTAAAATAGTAGTTATGAGAAAAAAGATCCCACCGTTTTATTGACATAATGTCATTTTATTTACACACTGCTTTTATTAAAGAATGTTAAATTTAGAGAGAGACTATTATCACTATATACTACTACTGCTTCAAATACTCTATATTATAAAGAATAAATACAAACATTACATATACTGTAAACACATGATTTTATTGCCTAAATATGCAAGAAGGTCTAAGTGGCATATAATTATTATAATGAGAGGCAGTGAAATCTAAAAGATGTGTACATCTACAGAGTCGTCATAATCGTTTGGTAGGCGGGGCGACTATTGTCTCTTGGCGTGTGACCAGTCAAATCCCACGTCAACGCTTCCGTAGTCATTCGGTACATTCTTGGCTTCCCGATAGCAGAAAACGTTAGTCAATAAATCAGATTTGTCTTTTGTAAATACTTTTTTTAATGTGTACATATAATATGTCTTGAATTTCGGTGATATCAACTTCCCTGTGATGGCAAACGATATACCCAAGTTTAAGAGATTAAATTTCGGCTATGTATTAATTTTCGGAGTGAACAATGGTTGGCGAACAATGAGGAGTACCCTTGCCGCAAGTTGCATGCCTTTGGCTACCCTCAACCTATAAAAATTAACAACAACAACGCACCACAACCCCGCTTTGTAAATATTCTAACCGTCAAAGTGAAAGGACAGAAGCCGCACTACGTAGGGGTTACCGCTCTCAACCGTCTCCTCAACAGTTGTTCAAGTAAAGGACAATATCATCACAGTCGTAAACACAGTAGACAGGAGTTATTGGATAAACATATACAAAAGAGTACTGCTATACTGGCCAGCCGGAAAAACTTGTGCCTGTATCTGATAAAATTTACCACAAGTTCGGACGTTATCAGACTGTGCAGCGCCTCCCATATGTAGTGTATGCGAACATAGAAAAGTCTGGATGAATTGTTGGCGGCAAAGGGGCGTGAAAAGGTGCACAAGGCAGCCGGGATATCCTATTTATTCATACCTCACCCACATCTCAAAGCCAAACCCCTCGAATGCGGCTATCGTGAGTTTGTAGGTGATGATTTTATCCTCGAGGAGAAGAAATCATTACAAATTTGGCCCGTAATATCTGCCAGTGGTATAGGACGTATGGAAACCAGCCGTGTTTATTTACACAGAGTGTGAAAGCTGCCCATGCCACATCAAGTCACTGCTACATCTGCCAATCACATTTCACCGAGAAGACAACCAAGATTAAGGAGCCCGATCACTTAATCGGTAAGTTATTATTGGTTACTACTTACTGCATCATCTTCAGTTTGAGTGATGCTTTTTTCTTTGCGATTTTTCCAAACACAGTGGATGCATTCTGGGTGGTATTGACGCAAAAACTCCATACAATTAATTGATTACTTGCTTCCTTCCCCCCTTCTGGCAATCTCCAAGTACTCATTCCGGTAATACGAGTCGGAGGTAGTGTTGTCAGCAGTGATGTCAATAGTTGATTCTCTTTTAGACAGGTAGTATCATCATCATTAAGTAGTAGACATTCGCGAGGTATACCCGCTCTGAAAATAATATTTATTGCCTGATAACGAATCTGAACTATACAAAAATTTTAGCTGGCCATATAGTTAGAGTCACCGTGCTAGCCAAAGAAAATTCCATTACATCTGAGAAGGATCTGGTAGCACCCTGCTCCAAGCTCGCTCACATTGTCTATCGGTAATCCGTCCCAATTGTAGAGAAGTGTATTGGGAGTCATATTCGCCTAGTAGATAGCGTCGTTGGATAAAGTGACATTTTTATTAAGCGTTGGTAGTAGGCCGTCGACATGATTTAGATAAAGCTCGCATAGTGTTGCGGTGAGTTCCGGAGTTAGTATTTTTCGTGATATATGTAGTCAGTTGCTCCGCCGAAATCTTCTCCAACTCACCAATGTTAAATGCAAGAGGGTTGCATGGCGAGAGAAGAATTAGGTTGTTAACTTCCGTATGTGGATATCCGATGACTTGACTGTTGCTGATCGGACCCTTTACGCTCATGAATTCAGGTGATTTGAAAAGAATATTCTCCCCTTAGATATTCTTAATGTCGAAAAATGCAGTGTCGTCTCCGCAGTCTTATAACGTTGATGGGGTAATTTCGATTTCGGTGAGTTAGAAGTCACACTCATATACTACTTCCAATGGCTGTGAAAAACTGGCTGACAATATTGGTATGCTAAGGATCTTTATTTTTTTGGATATTTAGGGTATTTAGGATCTTAATTTGATAGACTGGCTCATTATAATGTGAGATGTTAGTTTTTTGTCTTCAACTTAATTATTGGAGAAATTGTGACTGCAATATTTTAATAATTATTATCAAACAAATTGTCAAACAAAACTTTTTCAATTTTTAAAATTTTAATATAAACAAGTGCTAATTATAACTTTTCTTGCCAATCAAATTACTAAATGTTATATCCACGAAGGTCAGGATGGTTAATTACCACCTTCTTACTCCTGGGTGTTTATTTAAGACATCAATTGTGATTCACAAAAGCTATACTAGTCGAGTTGAACTAAGGTTCATATACATTTAAACTAACTCATGTATAACAGTACAATGTATATTTAAATAATGTCTTAATTAAAAGTATATTAAATTTTAAACGATTATGTATTTAAAGTTAGTATCTGTTTAACTAAACACTTATAGACGGAACAAGGGCTCTGATTCTAGAGAAGTGAGTAGTTTATGAAGCGCGCCCATTTCCCTAATGACTCTTACAAAAAATGCTATGAAAGGGATTCCAATACACTACTTCTGAACCATGAGTCCAACCTTCAACCACTGAGCCATGGCATAATTATAGATTATAGTATAAAGTATAATTTTATGGATAGCTAATCGTTTTAATTAATATATTGTCTTGATATATTAACGCTAAATGTTCGCTTACATTTAGATAAATTTCTATATATGAACTTTTCCCATTTGAATTTTTCTCTTTCACATAATATGAACCCTACTCAACGCATTTGAACTAAGAGTACACTGACCAGCTGGTCCTCCAGGGTCAGGTCATCGTCGTCCAATAGGATACGCCGGCCATGCTCATCCACCGTGTAGGCCACAGGACCGTAGTGCCAGCGTATCTGCTCCGTCGAGGCCGAGGTCTGGAGAATAGTGGCTCCCCAGGAGTGCGCTCTGCACAGCTGGGGGTGGTGTTCATGCTGATGGTGGTGATGAGTGTTGCTGCCGCCGTTGTTACCATGAGGCAAGTGCCGATAGTGCTGGTGCTGCTTTTGGAAATTGACAGTAGCGCTCATCATGTTAACGTGGTTATCGTTGTCATGGAAGTTTCCCATAGAGGAGGCTACCTGCATATGGGAGAGCACCCCGTTGTGTGAATGATTCCGAGGTATGGAGTTGGCGTTCTGGAATAATGAAATGATTAAACATTAAGTAAATCACTTGACTATATAATTATAATAGGAATTTCAACAATACTAGCCAAGGTGTATCTTTTAGCTGTATAATGTATACTACTATTATGAGTATTCAACAATTTAACACAATTGAAAAAAGATAAAAGTAAGCGTTTTGTTAATATTATATATTTACAGTAGCTGAATGCTGCTCTTCCTCAGAAATATATAATCAAAAGTAGTAATAAGTTAGACGCATGATATAATTGAATAAAATAAAGGACATGAATAAAAATAAAATAATCAATAATTATTTATATAATATTTGAAATGTAGTTTCCTAAAGCATAATTATAAAAAAAAAATATTAAGAATTATCCTTTAAAAGTGCTTTACGCTATTTATTTACACTGATACAAATTTCCAACCATCATGGTAATATTTCGAGTGAATAATTAATCCAAGTCAATAAATAAAATAATAAATAAGCTTTTACGAATAATAAATTTTGATAAAAAATTATGTATTTACTTAAATTTAATATATGACAAGATCATAATACAAAATGTTGACGCATTCTTCATTCAATAAACTTCTTCATCCAATAATTTTGATCAAATCAAATTACATTTAAAAACATGTATTACAGAATAGTGTTCATCTAATTGATATTATTGATCCTATTCTATTAATATAATGTAATTATTATTTAATTTTTTTAAATTTTCATAGCTATTTAAATTGATTTATAAATTTCAAAATTGAAGTAAAATTATCGAAAAGTGCCATGGAAATTACTCACAACAAAACTACTTAAGAGGCATGAATACTTTTTAGTGTGCATATTGAATTTTTTTTTAAATTCGAAAAAAAGTCCCTATATACGATCCTGATAGTTCTTTGATACAAACCTGACAGTCCCCTGCATGGAAGCGATTCACGCCATTGTTAGCAGTCCACTGGTTCCAGTGGGGCTGTTGCTCCCTGCGGGCCGGGGAAGGGGGAAGAGGAAGGGGGGCTGACTGGAGCTGTAGGGGCCCGGCTTACTGGGGGACTACGACCGAATGGTTGAGCGGTGCAGAGGTGGAACCACGGAATCGGCGCTTCGAGGAGCTGCTACTGCTTCCCGGGGGTACCGCGGGGAATTGTTCGGCAAGTTTTTGGCCTGCAAGAGACAGAAGACGACCTCTATTCGTTTAGTTGGAATTTGACAAAACATTGCTGATACCCAAAGAAAAGCAAACCCAGAACTTTATATTTTATGTGTATTTGTGCTTAAATAATATATATTTATGTTGAGAATCCACAAAAAAACATTGCTTAACATTGTTAAAAAGAGGAAAACTTGAAAATGGTCAAATAAATAAATTTTCTTTTAAATTATTTGTTTGGGATTTTTCTTATTCTTTTACTGTAGCAAATTGGCAATAGATTGCTACTACCATCATGGTATGTTTTGGTTATGCTAGTTTTAATCATGTTTAATGATTATTCAATGCATAAGTGCCGTTTAAAAAGATACAAATTTAGAATTTATATTAAGTAATTTTAATCAATACATATAATTATAATTTCAAAAGTGTTGAGTACCATTTAAAAATATTTTCTCGTTTTTTATAGTTTTGTAATGTTCTTAATCCCCAATTTGGTATATATTAGATAGTAGTAAAGCAAGGGTCGATTCTGGCTCACCACTTGGCCTTTAGACATTTGACCCTACCCCCTCCACCTCCTACCTCTTCCACTAGTCTACTCCCTCTACCCTCCTCTCCCCCTATTTTTTATACAATCAGGATCAAAATAGATAATAAGTGACCCCAAATTTTTCATTTGCTATAACTTTTTATGGTAGTGACCTATAACAACCAAAGTTGGTATAGTGACTCACTAATATAAGATACATATTTTTATAATTTTTACAATTTTTTTTTGAATTGACGAATAATTACGTCATTTGTGACGTCACTTTTGTTTTTAGCCTATAATTTTAGATGTTTACAACTTATTTGTAAAGTCATTAAAATTGATTTAATTTTATGAAAATCAGTTAAATATGAAAAAAGTTAGGAGTTAAAAAAGACAGAGTTAAAAAATTAAGTTTTTATATATATATACAATATAATTTAATTATAGTTACTTTTGTTTTAGCCTATTATATCTTTTGTTTACAACTGATGATAACCAAACTTAGTTTGATGACTCAACAAAATAAGAGAAATCTTTTAAACTAAATTGCAAAATTGATAGTAATATAAACATTTTCAATTTTCAATTAGATTTTTTACCATTGCGATGTATTATGGCAACATATTGCCCTAAAATTTTAATTTCTTACTTTCCTACTCTGTCTATTGCTGTATATGTATGAACTATTTAATAATAATAAATGACATTCAATCTCATTAATGACGCTTGTTTCAATCATTCTAATTAAGGGAAATTATTTTAACACTTTTAAATTAGGTGAAAATTTACTTATATGACTAATCGGAAAAAATTAAAACAATATAGAACGAAATAAGAGACCGTCTAAAAATATTAAACATTGAAATTTTGTAAAAAATTTTAAATTGTACATTTTATATAACAAAATGGTATCAACACCACCAGCCATTTTTTAAAAATACGGACTCTACGTCAAAAAATATTCTCTGGCACATTTGCCGTAGAAAAATCAATGTATTGGACGAAAAAGATGGCAAGATTAATGAGATTACTATTCGTATAAAACTTCAATTCAAAGATAGTGTGCAGTTTATGTGTGACTCACTAGACAATATCGTTAGAAATCTTGCTCCGTCTGATCTCAAACAAAGCCGTCGAGCAATTCTGGCTTCTGCTCCTTATTCTCTAATAACTGCAAAAGGCGTGTTTCTTCATTTTAGTTACCTCAGTTTTAGTACCTTTAATCCTCAGTTACACATTTTCTTCGCTCAAACAAATTACGGATCCCATTCTACCATCACGACAAGCCTTTTTTGATGATCTCAAGAAACAACGCTGTTCAGAAGAGGATTATGCGAGAGCTCATGAAGCCTGGGGTCTGTACCACCAATTCATTTGTTATTAGCAAATAAATTTATTGGCTAATCGCTAACAAATATTCGTTCTCATAAATTCAGTAACACGATATACTAATACATATTTGCAGATAATTTTATGAGCGGATAAATGCTAAAAATAGATGTTGTCAGGTTATTTATTCATTGTTTCTTCTAACAATTCGTTTAACGCCTGCCTTGCAGCATTTGATGAAGATTCCATTTGCTGATTCCCCTCATCACTTATTATTCTTAAAACCTAGCCCAGCCTACATCTATTTTTGTGCTGTTTCCATTGTAAATTATTTATAGCATATCCTATAGACTATACTGTACGTTCATCGTACTCACGTAGAGGTCTAAGGGGATAGGCGAGAATGTAATTGGATAATAAGGCATACAATAATAGACAAATATTTTAAGTTTTTGAAATTATTCCCCCTCAAAAAATATTAGAATACTTCTAAAATATATCATTTATAAATCAGCTAAAAGCAGTTAATGACATAATTTTCGAATTTTTTTCACGAATAAGAAAATAGACTAATTGGTTTATTAACTTTCTTAACCATTTAACGGGATGCAGTCGACTTGCTGAGACTGTCAGTATTACCGATTAAATTAAGGAATCTATTTTCTGTCAGAAAAAAATAGAATTTACTGTCGTGTTGTCAGAAATATGCCACGTTAATAATGTTGTGTTACTTAGGTTTGACTCTGGTCGTACTTTCTCCAAATATGTATTAAATTCATCCCGAAAGCGAAACCGTTCATTAAACTTTGTACCGTTCTCAAAATTAGTGCGATCTTCATACACCATACACTCGACGGTCAACTTGATAATTTTCCTTACTTGAATTTTTTTTATTATGTTGTGTACACGAGTAGAATTTATGACCAAATAAGCAAATACATATATTAGCAAATATTTTCTTGTTACCGTCTTTATGAGTTCACATCCCTGCAATGTTAAGATTGATTTCATTGGTTAATGTAACAAAATTACCGGGAAATTCCATATTATAGAAAATCCTGAAAAATTAGGGCTGATATTTTTATCCGCGGATGAACTCATATATGTATATAAATTTTCCGCTAATAAATTTATGAGGGCTTCGTGTTACTGATTATTTTAAGAAAACTGAATGCTTATAATCTTCTGTCTCATTCTTTTCTGGTGATTGGTTTATAAAAAAAGCGGCAATATTTTTCTGTTATTTTTTCTTGATTTTTATAAAATCGCTGCTACAAGGTCCAAGTGGCCAAAGCGCCATTTCAATTTTGTTCAGGAGAAGCAAAAAACGACTTTAATTTTGAACATTTAGATTTCTATTTAAGTTATAAAAAATACACTTGTCGTATCAATTTCAAAATAAAAGGGATTACAACAAATAAACTTTGTATTCTATTCATCCATAATGTCGCATACAACAAAACTACTGTCGCTTACAACAAATAGTCCTGTTTATAGAAAAAAGATATTGCTCCAAAACTTGGACACGTAGACCATATAATATTGATAATAATAATTATTTTTAAACAATCGAAAAATGGCGCTTAGGCCACTTAGACCTTGTAGCAGCGATATTTAAAAATTTTTGACAAATAAATATAAGAATATATATTATATTATGAAAATTACCGTGATATACAATGCCATTTAACAGATAGTAATTTAACCTAACTATATGTTTTGGAAGACATGTCTTGAATATTTTGAAAGATATGTCTTGAACCAAATTAGATGAACAGTTGGAATTTCACTGATATTTTTTATTAACTTACTTCTACATAATAGGTATGTAACACGTTTTATTTTCGTAAACTGTTAATAAAAATTAAAAATTAAATATAGATATAGATATAGTGTGGTCTATATATAATAATTTCTTAATATTAACATGTAACATGCAATATGTTTATATAAATCAGATCCTTTTCTGAAGTACTGTTTCTATGCTAATGTATAACAAATGGAGTGCCCTCGATAAATTGAATAAATGATAAAGATAAAATATATATTTTTAAATGTCCCAGCTTTCGTATAAAATGGGAAATTATCTATGCAACACTAGCTACTAAATTTAAAAGATTATATACAGTGTGAGGACTATAGTCCTGACGTGCAATTTAAAAAAATATAATTTGCATGTTAATATAGAAATTGTAACTATTAACGTGTTATTTAACGCTAAACAACACATATTTTTTGTATTTACATTTCATTAAGTTGAATTTTTTTAAACGTGAGACTATGTTTGGTGTCTTGCATTATGGGTTGGTAGCGGTAATTTATTTCTTTGAATTCTTTAATACTGTATTTCTGCTCTTTCTTTGAATTATTAGAGAGTTTATTTGAGTTCTTTCGAAGATATAACACATTATCAAAGGTTCAAAGGTACATAACACATTATCTGAAACTTTTGTTGCGATTTGAGAACTAAAAATGCTATTATGTTATTATATTATAGTCACAGCCACCTAACAAAGCGAAACTTAGTAAAACTTTCTAAGATCTTAAAAACATTAAAATTCTTAATGAAAATTACCAAGATCTTATTAAGATCTTGATAAGATTTGAAAAATAAAAGACAAAACATTTTTTAATGATTTTGTAAATATCTTATCAAGAATTACAATGTATTAAAAATATACTTAATTCTATTCTTATTAAGATTATGTAAATTTGGGTAACTTTTTATATCTAGATTATATTAATAATCGTTTCTGTAATAATTCTTAGGGAGTGCTTTATTATATTCATTTTACTCAGGTGTAAAATGGAGAGCTATTGTATAAATATTTTTAAAATAAAATTTTTCATCTAACGCTGCTTAACAGAATTTTCATAACGGAATGTAAAGTATTTGTATATTTTTGTAACTGCCCTCTACTGGCCGTATAT
Source organism: Coelogynopora nodosa (assembly GCA_034780555.1). Taxonomy (NCBI): domain Eukaryota; kingdom Metazoa; phylum Platyhelminthes; order Proseriata; family Coelogynoporidae; genus Coelogynopora; species Coelogynopora nodosa. Next base: position 6,334 of record JAUZND010063529.1, on the reverse strand, counting down.
ATTCCTATATGTAAACATTTAAAAAAACTATATAATATGACATATATCAAAATCATTATTACTAGGTGGCTGTGTGGGCTTTGGTGTATATATATTTTGTGTCTTTATTTATATTATACCCTACATTCATATTGGGCCAATCCATCTAAATCGATATTGATATTTTTAAATTACATGGCGCATTTGTGTTTCATTAATTGTTAACCAAACATTGTTATTAACGGAAGCTGAATATATCTGCATGCTTTAGACACTCTAAAAGTAATACTGCAGGCAGGAGCTGGGTAAGGTTGAGTATGCATTTATATGTATACCCTATGTCTAACATGGTACACAGTGGAAAGAAAAAGACACCAATCAATGCATATTGCTATTGCACAGGCTATACATGACGTCAGTTGATAAAAACAACTCATCCTTATCTTTAATCGCATGGAATTATGTAGAAGTTACGATAAAGTTGAAAGATTTGACAGTGCATTAGCACAGCGCACTATTACTAGAAGTGGACCTCATCTTGTACCAGTCCCACCGTCTATTAAGTCCTCAGTCCTTATTCAGGGAGCAATGGATAACTTTTACCATGAAGAAAATACACAGTCTGGAATAGGTGGCTGCCATGATACAATTCACATACTATTCCAAATAATTGTACCAGATGATAACAGTGAACTACTGCTTTTTGAACATTAGATGGTTTCATGTCTTGTCAGTCACTGGTGAGGACAAGGAGAAATTCCAGCTACCTTTAAAGTTGGTTTGCCTGTAGATAATGGTTGTATTGAAAAGAAAGCAAATGCAGACTTTTTAATTTGGCTTGTTGCACGATTTGCCACCAAACCACAAGCGTCCTTCATTAACACGAGTCGGGTTCACTCCTATCATACCTTACCCTGCTACTGAGATTAACACGATACACACCTGCATGAAGAATTTTCAAGATGTTACTGCTCAGAAAGGGCTTGAATGTGGTCCATTGTGGTGTGATGAAGGTGTATATATAGATTGGCCAAAGAATTGCAAATTTTGAATCTACAACAGTTTCGAAATATATTTCTTGGAATTGCCGGTTCCATATGGAGAAATTTATCATTGTCTGCTTACACACCAAGTTAGTGTGTTTTACTCTCTATAGTCTGTCGTTCGTTTGTTTTGGCTGTTCGGACAGGATTTGTTTATTGTGTTAATTTTTTTAGACAGATTCCTTTAATTTCTTGGTAAGAACATATCGCTTTTCTGGATATATCTAATTGAATCAGCTAATTGTATACGTCTTTGGATTTTAAGAGATGTCCAGCTTTTCTACCGGGTTGGGGAACTGCTTTATAAGAAGTTTAAATAAATTGGTCGTCGGCTAATGTAGGTAGGTAGAGAGGGCTGCGATGTCATGAGCACAAACGTGTCGCAACAATTTCAAGACAGTAAGTTGAAGTCATATCAAATTGAATTAAAATAGGGGAGGTCATTGTCTGTTTTAAACAATATCTCAATTCGAAAAACTTTTGGAAAGGTTTCAATTTTATTAACATTGTTAAACGTTGTTAACACTTTCCGAAATTGGGAGTAAAATTGTGAAGAAAAATGCTATCAATAATGATAGCTCATAATTTGTGCATTATCTTTACCTATTACAATTATTTTTATAACTTATTGTTAAGATTGCATGTGTTAGAAAATGTGTGGAAGGTTAATAACGGACAATAATTTTTTTATACAATACATGTTACTTATATAAATATACGTAGTAGTTTTATTTAAAACATTAAATATAAAATATTTCAATTCTGTCATTCACTAAATGCACGCTTCGGCTTTCTTCAAATAAAATAATAATAATTGTCTGTATTAGTGTATTAGCTAAAAATGTAGGATGCAAGAAATGTTAAAAATAAATATAATATATTTAGTATTTTTTAATTGTGAACATAACAACAATGGGATATTGTAATTTTCAACCGAAAACGCTTTATGATATAGCTTTTATTTCATTAATCATATAGTGCAGTATCAAGATTTCTTACTTTAAACAATTATTGTTTACATTATTAGTACTCGAATATTAAATATTATCTTTAGTTTTATATATACCTTATCTATGTGTTTATTGTAAGTCAGTTGTATCTCGTGTGTTTTATTATTTATAAACGCAGTTTTTTGGGGTTCTATATCGTTATTTAAAATATTCAAGTTCAATAGTGGTTAAACCTATCTAGTAATAATTAATTTTCTCTATAACCCTTCATCCGTGGACATACTTTGTAGAGTTTATTCAGGGGAGTACTTTATCCCACAGGGAAAATCAAGGTTCCTATGATCCGATTGAGTTATTTAAATTGTTAATATTATTGCTTAAATGTGACCTAAACTATGTAATGACATGATATAATGAAATTGTAGTCACTGTAAAAATATTTTAATATTTTAATTTTATGATTAATCGCCTAAATACCTATAACTTTTGATCTATGCAACCTGTACTGACATGAGTCTTTTTGTATCTGGTGATCATTTGTATCTTTATATTTGTATCTTTATAGGTGTCTTTGTATCATTTTAGTGATTAATTTTATATAAACTTATAAATATTGATGTATATAGACCATGCTAGTATAATTTTTACTTTAAAAACAAAATTCTGCTATTATTTAAAAATGGATTTAAAAAAAAAAATGTTATACTAATTTCAGCCATTTCCTTTAGTTGTTTCAACTATTCTAATTTCAATTTATAATTTTCTTTAGTTAGAATTATATAAAACTATTTTAGACCCTGAGTACAAAATTCAGGGTCATACACATAGTATCGTTCGTTCAAAAACTTTTTTGTAGATAAAAAAGTGTTCCTCGCCCCTCCATGGACGGAGGGTTAAGGTGTGCGCTATACTTAGTTTTTGTCTATTTAACTATATATATTTCTCATATTCAGCAACAGATTCTCTCCCTGTGAGTCGACAAGCTAACTCTGCGGCGTACCTCCTTCAAAAGTGTTTTGGCCATCCTCAAACAGATGCAGAAAAAAGGATTCAAACAAAGAATGAGCCGGACCAGGCTACTGTTCAACATGTACACTGTTGAAAACAATGATGACTCTGATAGCTGATATTTAAGCTATGTAAAAAGATTCGACGCATTTAACAAATAATATAGTACTTATCTTGATTGGGAGAATAACTGTTTTTTAATCTTTTTGTACTATATGACAGGTAGTTGTACGTTTATTGAATAAAAGTTAACTTAAAAACTATTACGATTAAGACTACTTATTTTTATAATAACCATAACCACACATATATATATATATATGAACGATTCATTTAGTTAGTTAACTAATTATTAAATTTAGACATTTCGTTGGCAACAATTTAGTACAATTATATGGTATAATAATATTATATGTTATTCAGAATTATAAAAGCTTACAACATTTTATATATTGTTTAAATATCTACAATTTGTTGGGTTTCATACTATGTTTAATAAGATAATAGTTTGAAAATATTTTTAATAAAATTAATCTAATTAGTAAATAGATTCCAATGTGGTTCCGCTAGAAATTTCTAGCGGAACCTCATTGGAATCTAATTAAGTTCCATGGACGTACCATTTTGACTTTTATGGAACGTTCCATTGCCGAGGGGGAGTGACGTCATACGTTTATAGACATCTATTTTTTAGACATTTTTCTGTCTTGAAATATTTGTGTGCCTATTTTAAAATATAAGGTATCAAATCACTCTTAATATTCATTAAAAAATGTAATGTAATTTCGTTTCATTTAATTTTAACGGAACATTATATGACGTCATATAAAGTCGTAAAATCAAAAGCGTGCTCATATTTCAATTTAATTTCAATAAAAAATAAAAAAATTATATGAAATTGTTTGTTTATCGGAAAATTTTATAATCAAATTTCGTCAAGTTTTATTAAAAATTATTTAATTAGTAAATTGTTCTCACGATGGTGTCACCGACGTTGCATGGTCAATTTTTGTTAACTTTTGGTCAACTTTCTTAAATGTTGAAAACGTATATTTGAAATAGTGTAATAATTAAATATAAAATGGATCAGTTAAAATTAATAGAATTATTAACCTTAAACTAAAAATTAAAAGTAAACAGTAAAAGGAATCTACACGACCATAGCTTAAAATATATAAATTATGTAATTTATTCTATTTTATTAAATATGACGGGAATATAAAACATGTTATCTGTTTAGCTGCAATATATGCTAATCCTCCCTATTGTTTTCCAAATAATAGCCTAACTTTAAAAAAATCATACATATACAATTTAATATTCATTATCAGCGTACTTGAATAACATAAAAAGTCTCGCCTGTTCCATTTAATCGAGATATGATTTAGAAATTAGCAAAAATAATTTTAAATTTTTATTTGATAGTGTAATACATGTTTTCTACTGGGTAATTTTCTATTTTTATAAATATTTTAACAGTCCTAGACAAGAATCGGAATTACTATTCATTGAATATTCAAACAATCTATTTTCCATTCTTATGGGGTTAAAAGACTATTTTACTCGCTTAAACTATTGTGAGAAATACAAAACTGATCTAACGATTAAAAACATTTGTCCAATAGACATAAATATATACGATTACTGACTGGTGCAATTATTATATAACGCTATCATTAATTTCCGTTATATAAATTAAACAACAATTGTCAATGAAGGATAAAAAAATATATATATAGCCTAATACTAAAGATATATTGTCAACATGATAATGAATAGAATAACAGATAAGATAAGTAATAATATTGCAAGGAATCGTTAAGTTTTACATAACCATATTATTTCTCGGTAAATTCTGATGATTTGAGATTAAGGCAACATCTAACTAAATCCTAAAGAATAGTTTAATCAGGTTTAATACAGTACCCTAGTGTTATCCTATTGATAAAACCTTATTGTTATAAGATAGTAATGATATGTACATAATGCTTGCGCTTTTAGACAACTGAGATGCGAACGAGGTGTGAAAGGGGTGTGTCTCAAATGACTGGTTTTCTGTGCACTGAAATATGCCGCGATGGAACGTGGCAATACATGGCTTTTTTGGTAACTGCCTGAAACTTTTACAAGGTATTACAACATCTCTACGATGGTCAGTAATGCCCTATCGGAATTGCTATGGGCTGTCAGCCATAAGCATGTCGAAAAAACATTAGCTCTGACAAGCGTGTGTTTGTCATTATTCATTACTCGCTGTTATTTTTTGATAACTATATATATATAGGTATGAAAGCTTCTGCATAACGTGTACATTGTATATAATATATACAATGTTGCATTTCGGTAAGTATCTGTTACTTTAAACATAGAATCTAAACATTCCTGTTGCTAGATCTCGTTTGACAGTTATAATAATTGGTTGCAATAATGCTGTTATTTTGCTAATTAAGCACATAGGAAATGTTTTTATCTTTTAAAATAGGTTATTTCATAGGCCTATATGCAATTATTTAAACAAGATATATATGATAAGTCACCATTTTGTTTTTAAAGTAGTGGCTTATATTTAAAAGGTTACATTAGGAAACAGGCAGATTCGAAATCGGCGTACTTCTATTATACAAGTATATAGAAACAATATCTTTCTTTTGTCAAAATTTGCTTTCGTGTCATTTTTTGTGAAATTTATTCCAAACGCTAGGATTTGATTTGAATCAAATTTGAAAAAAAATTATCTATAATAATAAAAGTTTCATAATGTTAGGTTGGCCAGACTTGTTCGTGATATCTACTTAATATGATATGATTTATATATTCACATGGATAATATATATATATATAAGCTCCATATTAACCTATATTTACTAACAAGCTTAATAGTTTGTTGTTTGACTCATGAATATAAAAATGAATAAATATATTTTTTATAATGTATAATTAGATTTTGATGTAAAAGCTCATTTAATGTACAGAACTTTACCAGTTAGGCTATTGTTCATTCTTCGTAATATACGATTTATACTTTTAGAATAAACATTATAACATGCCAACCTTCTTTGCTTCGCCTGAAATAAGTTCTGTTAAATTTATTATAAGTTCAAGGTTATTGAATAAAAGGTTTTCATATAATATTTTTTTGTACTCTTATATATGGGTATACTTTTTGGAACATAATCGTCTTTGCTGCATCATGTGTTTTATTTAATAATTTTAAATTCAATAGGAGAATATATACTAAGTATAAACTTTAAAAATATTTATTTAAATTAAATAAAAATATTATTACATTGGGCGGTATGAATAAAAAGAAGTTCCTACTTATGAGTTCCTACTTTAGAGTAAAAGCATGAAGTA